>JAOEGS010019241.1:3678-19420 GCA_025447755.1 Corythornis vintsioides
CCAAGGCTCTGAGCAGCCTGGGCTAGTTGAGGGTGTCCCTGCTCCCTGCAGGGGGGCTGCACTAGATGCCCTTTGGATGTCCCTTCCAGCCCTAACCATTCCATGATTCTAAGGGTGAACTGTTATTTGCTAAAGATTCCTCATCTTCCAAATCAGATTTTCTTCACAGCTTTCTAGAAACCTTAACAGTGGTGTTTGTGATCTAAAATACTGATAGTGTTACAACTCTGCTCAGGGTATGAACTGAATCTTTTCCATGATGCTGACTGGCTGTGACAGGTAAACACAGATTCCTCAGCGTGGCATGTGTGTTTGTGGCTGTAAAATGAGATTTTTTTTTTAGCAGTCACCAGTGGAAACAGCTTCTTGTTAGCACTCGTGTGTAGCTGCAGTGGCAGAATCACAGATATCTGGGGGAGGAAGCTTTCTAGTGGGTGTAGCAGTTGGGACTAAGTTTAATAGTGCCAAAGAGTCATGGGAATGTTCAGAAATCTGGATTAAAAACCATATAGGTTTGTGGAGGTGTTCCTTTCCCTTGCACTTCACAACATCAACTCCATGAAAAAAAAAAAGCATTGCAAATTTCAACTGCATTTCAGTGAACATTGAGTTTAAAAAGCAACTTTTCCTGGCTTGGCTCCAGTTGTTTGGCACATCTTTCCCTGCATCATGATTTACCAGCTTGCTGAGTGGAAAAAAAAATACTCTGCTAGCATCTCTAAAGCTGCCTGTGCTGCACCCCTGCCTGGGAGGCTTGGGGTTTCCCACCTGCCTTCACTGGAATGGATGGTCCAAGTGCCATGAGCTGCCCCAAGACAGGTTTTCACTCAGTGTGCTACTGCTTTTATCAATACTGCTCAGCACTTCACATTTGGAGTGCTCTGTGTGTATTAAAGGCAGATTAAGGATGCTCTCTGCAAGAGCCTGCACTGGGGCTGAGGGCAGCTGAGCCTTTTGCCACCAGTGGTGGGATTTTAAACCAGAATGAGGTTCCTCCCCTAACAAGAAGAAACAGTTTCAGCAAGAAAAATCCCCTTTGGTTTTTTTAGCTGCTGTGTCCCAACCTCTACAGGGACTGTGCATACAACTGCTGAATAAACAGCTGTCATTTTGAGAAGCATGATATGAATGAAATAACTAACCTCACTTTACCTGTTGCCAGAGAGAGAGCCATTAAGGACCATGGGCAGGCAGGTCAAGCTGGGTCTAAACTATCCATGAGCAGAAGTGAAAGATGATTCAGCATTTAGAGAATTAACCACACAGAGGAACAGGGTGATGGGGGCAAAATCAACACCTGCATGGGCAGCCCCATATTTCTGCTGGTGACAGGTCACCTTCATGAGCAGAAAATGATGCCAAATCCACCAGAGGACACAAGGAAATCTGAACTGTGGCTCCTAGAGCTGATTTAGCAGCAATCAAGAAAACAGGGAGTGGAAACACAGCTCTGAAGCAGGGAAATCAAACTTCAGCAAAATAAATTATCTCATTCCACACTGGCAGAGCCTGGGATGGTGGATATGTCATTTGACCAGGGATCTGTCATGGTATCCTGGTGGAGAGCTGCAGGGATCTCAGCAGTGCTGAATGAACCTGCTCACTTCAGCTTTCTAGCCTGTTCTTCCCCTAGTTCCATCAGATTTGTGTTACTGATTCTGCACAATAACTTCCCATAACTTTAGATAAGAATTTCTGCTTTACCTACATGCTACCAGTGACAAAAGAATTTATTACAGCTTTATAAACCAGCTAGCAGTAAGTGAAACTAATACATCTATCTTACTGAAGCTATTTGCTATAGACAAGGAATTTAGGTGAAATGGAGAGGAAATCAATGTTTTCCTCTTTTCCACATGGTATTTCAGCACCCCACACTCATTAAATATGCAGTAGATTTCTCCCATGATTATTTTAGAGGCTTGCATATTTTATTAGTAACTAAAGCTAGGTAATCATGTTTATCCAATAGATTTAATACAATAAACTCATTTTATGGGAAGAACCAAACAAACAGCCCAACAAAGAAATAAGCAAGCAAACAAAAATTAGTAGAAATAAATCAGGAATAAATAGAATTATCAGAAATAAATCTTCCTTTTTAAAAACAAAGGAAGAGTCTTCAAGTAGGGAGCACAACTTACCATGGAAGAGACAACTGGGTAACCTGAGCACACGAGTATCATTGAGATCCAGAGAATGAAAACAAAATTTGACCTGCATAGACTTCAAAGAAAAAAAAAAGATCAGGATTTTAAACAAAATCAAGCCAAGCAACAGGCAAAGAAGATAAACCCACAACCAGCCCATCTTCTCCACAGGCAAAGCACTCTGCAGTGTCTTTACCTGCTCATTTTTCACTCAGGAGGGTCTCTGTCCATGCAGTTACACTGCAGAATTCCTCACATACCCTTTCAGTTCCTTCTTAGATGACCATTTTATACCAGAGTTCAGGAATGAAAATGTCATTGGAGCTGATTTTATGGTGACTAATTGGTCCTTGTTTGGCCTTTTCTTCCTGTTAAATGGGAAAATGGCAAGAACACACATTCAGCTGCCATTATGAAGCCACCACTTCATTTCATTTAAGTGTTCCATTAAAATGTCTCTCAAGTGAGTTTACTGTTAAGTCTGTATCATCCCAGCAAACATGGTCAAAGGTCTAAAGATTTTCAAAATACATTTCAAGAGCTTTTTACCACTTCTGTGATGTATTAAGACCTTGTAAAGCTTGGCTGCAAGGGAAAAAAAAAAACAGTAGAAGTGCACTCTGAGCAGAAAGTTCCTACTCAGAGCAGCTACAATACACAGAGCAATACATAACTATATATTTTTTATTTTTTCCTCTATTTTTTCCTACTTTTTAATTATTACTTATTCATTATTTTTACTTTTAAAAAAATTTTACTTCTTTTTAACATGTTTAGGTTTTAACACACCCAATTTTCAAGTGTTTTTCTTGGTCTAGGAGATCCTGCTCTGGCAGGGGGGTTGGATTAGATGATCTTTCTGATCTTTCTAGGTCCCTTCCAACCCCTAACAGTCTTCATTCTATGATTCTTAGAACTTAAGTCCTTGGGACATTAATTTCTCCTCTTGCACACAGCCACATCTTATCCTACATTGAGTTTATTTAATCACACCTTCTGTAGGATTAATAATTCCTGCTGATCTCCATCCTTGTACCAACCATTCACTGTCCAAAAGCATCACTGGTTACTGCAACAAATTTAACTGTGCTGTGTTTGATTTACTTGGTGGCCTCTTCTTTTAGTTAATTGACTTTAACTGGAACAGTTCAGTCTCTTGATGGAGATGCAGTTAATTCCAGGAGGTAGGAAGCAGACAAGGCTGGGGGAATAAGAGTTTTTTAACACTTTATAGAGAAAAAAAGCAGTAATAGGATCTCAGATTGTGGCTGAACCATTTCCCATCATCCCTGTACACAGTGGTGCTGATATGTCAGTGGCTGGTATAATCCAGTGACCCTTAAATTACCTTTAAAACACCCATGTTTGTAGTTGCAGCTTAAACAGGATTCTTCAAGACCAAGAGGGCTATAGAAATTTAAGATGAAATTACCCTCATTTAACCACCACCATAAGCAATCCCTTTATATATAAAAAAAATAAACCCACTGGGAGAACATTTAATTACTTGCATATTCAGTATGTGTCCTCTTATTCAGACAGAAAATCCTTTTGTCTGAATGGAACATCCTGCTCCAACTCATCCAGGACATCCCAACTCCCACTGATAAGAGGATTAGCCCGTGTTGCTGCCACAATGGAAAGCACTTGGGGTTGGATTCAGCCTGAGCAGAGTTTAGAGGCAGCTTTCTCCATGGCTGCATTTAGTTCAACTCCATTTTCATATCAAAATTCACCTCAGCACAATGTTCTTTGTGGAAGAGGAGGGGTGGGAACAGACTTGGGATTCCAGTGGTGGAGCTCTCTGGATAAACTCTGTTGTGTTATTGGCTTCTTCCTGAAAATGATGTGTTTGAGTCCCTGGTTACCCCCCATTGTGCCTCCCATGCTCACCTTCATCCCATCCCTCCACAAGAGTGGATTTGGCCACATTTCTAGGTGATGAGCTTTGGATGTGCTGAGAGGTTCTCAGTAGCACCATTGCTGTGAGCAGGTCCTGAGGGGACAAGCAAGCCAGGCCACCAAGCAGCTCCCAGGTGACCCCAGGGAGATGGCCATGAGGGCCTGGGCAGGATGAAGCTTTGTGGAGCCTGGAGCAAGCAGCAGGTTACAGAAACTCTGAACAACACACACACAACTCTTGTGTGACCTAAGGATGGGCAAAAAGATGGCCCAGTACACTCACCAAGGGTGTTGGAAAGGGAAAAGACTCTCACATGGCAGCAAATCTCCCAGGAACTTTGCAAAACCCATTGCATCAGGTCTGGAGACTGTGAAGAAAATGAGGGTTAACTTGAGGCTTTGCATGTCATTCATTCCTGCTCCTATTAGAAATACTCACAGTAGGATCTTAGCAAAACTCTTTCAGCTGCTTTCTGTTTCCAGCTCCATCTCAAAGTCACCTGTGGTCCTGAGGGGCTGAGCCTGAGAGAGGTGGGTAATATCTGGAGTTTTCCCTAAATCCAACAGCAGAACCCACCTCTCCAAAGGCTTAGAGCAGCTGAGCTCAACCACAAGCTGCACGAGGCAGATGCAGATGGCAGGTAGGTGACTGAGTTATGGAGATGTCACCAACCCAAAAGTGGGTTCAAGGGGCTTGTTCACCCCTGGGACACACAGGAGTGGCAGCATCTGAACAGAGCAAAGACTTTAGGCTTCCTGTTTGCTTCTTGCTTCTTCTGAGTTTATTTTTCCTAGCTCTTCAGGATGCAATTTAACACTCCACAACTGTGATTTTCATGCATAAAGTGTATATGGAGATGTAGATCCATTCAGAATAGTCCCACTTCAGGTTTGGATGTATCAGGTTTAACAGAACAAGTGGCAATTGACATTTCTGGCTTCTCCTCTGGCTGCAGAGCACCCAGTCTGAGGCTTTGCTCCCAGGTCCAGTTCACTGGCAGGTAGCATAGGTTATATGAATAATTAAGAGCCATAATAAAAACTTCCAGCATCCATAACATTTGCATCTCATGACAATAAATTAGCAGCAATATCTTCCACTTCCCTGCAAAGCCAACAGTGGCACCTCCTCCCTCCTGCTTGCTTTGTTAAAGGAACAGTTTATTGCACCTCACTGCTGCTCCTGCTTGGATTCCCCACAAAAAAATATATGAAACACACAGTAAGAGGCTGGTGGGGGTTGGAAGGGCCCTCTGGAGATGCTCTGGTGCCACCCCCCTGCTCCAGCAGCATCACCCAGAGCAGGGCCCAGCAGTGCAGTGTCCAGGGGGGGTTGGAATCTCTGCAGAGAAGGAGACTCCACAACCTCTCTGGGCAGCCTGGGCTCTGACACCCTCACACCAAAGAACTTTCTCCTCCTGTTCAGACAGACCCTCCTGGGTCCCATCCTGTGCCTGGTGCCCCTTGTCCTGTCACTGGGGCAGTCTGGCCCCATCCTCTTGACCCCTGCCCTCTCAGTTTTATAGGCCTGTGAAGTGTAGAATAGATTTCCCCCTCCACCACAACAATAAATCTCAAGTGTTTGTGCCTGTGCTGAGGGATCAAAGCAATAAAAATGAAACACCACACCAAAACCTGTCTGCATGGCCCACTGACACAACCCCAAACACTGTAAAACCAAGTTAGAGGTCTGGAGAAGGGCAAGGCCCTAAATCTTGTTCCCCTTTAGATGCTCACAGTGAAACCTCAACCTTTTGCTCTAAGTTCACATCTTTTTTTTTTTTGTGCTCCCAAGAACATCATGAAAACAAAAAAGCCAGGATGGTTTGCTGTGAGATCATAGCAAGGGGGCAAACTGGGAATTAGTCATGCAGCCTATCAACCTGTTTCTGACTCAGTGATAATAGAAAATCCCAGCAAGGAACAAAGGAGAAAAAAGCCAAGTGAGGAAGCAGGTTTATTCCTTTGGTCCTTGTTGCTGTGGTCTCAAACTACCAGCAAAGGGACACAACTGAGCCCTTTGATTGCCCTGCTGAGATCCCATCTGCAGAGGCACAGAGGAGCTGAGAAGCTGCTGCATGCCTGAGGCCTTCTGGGCATTTCCCTGCCACTGCTCTTTGTGATCCCCTTAACCTGGATTGGATTCCCTCACTTTAAAGGTTTTTTTTCCAACTGAAATGGTTGTGTGATGCAGAAAGAGCAAGTCCCTGGATGACAAAAGGGGTTCTAAGGCTGAATGGTGCCCTGGGGGGACAGCACAGCTCTTGCCTCCCCTCCTGCCCTCAGATATTGGAGCAGGCAGTGACAGGACCATCTCCAGCTGCTCCAGGAGCACAGGGCAGTGGGGCTGGAGCCTGTCCTCCCTGTTACTCACTTTGCTCCTGTGCCACCAAGATGCCCTCTGGGGAGAGGCTCTGCTCTCTCCATACCCTGTGTCTCTCCCACAGTTGGGTTCATCATTTCCAAGTCAAACAGCTTTGAGTTCCAATTCCTTTCAACTTCCAGAAGCTCTCCAGAAGGAGAGCCACACAGACTGCTTTTCACTTTGCTGCCCACAGAGCAAAGCCCTGGGGGTGCTCCACAGCTCCTGGCTGCTCTGAGCTGTGGCATCACAGCCCACTGCTCCTGCCTCCCACTCCTGAAGGGAGCTTGCTCTGCCTGGAGTGGAGTGAGCACGTGGAGTTTCAGCAGGGAGCAGGATTTGTGGACACAGAGGCAGCAGGGGCTGGGCTGCCAACTGATTTCTGCATCATCAGAGCCACTCACATCACTGTCACAGCAAAGGGGATGAAGCTGCAGCTTCAGGTCCTGCCATGGCTGGAGCAGAAATCAGCTTTAAAGTCATGTTTTCAATCCTACCTCAGACAGGAATTGGCAGCTGCATCACAGTCACCATCCTCAGGATTTCCAAGCCCAAATCATCAGCTCTAATTATAAACCTTCTATTTGCTGGTACATTCAACCTACCCAGAGCTGATGTGGGCAGAGACAAGGTGAGCTGCCATCTCCAGGTCTGCCAGTCCCACTCCCCAGCACGGGGCAGAGCTGCTGCTTGCATCAAACTGTGTGGTGACCTCAAACCCAAGCCCATGATGTTGAACATCCCAGAAATGCCACACGTGGCAGCTCACAGACCCTCTGCCAAGTGCACACAAACGTCCACGTGGCTCCTGCTGATGCCACCATGCATCATTCCTGCTGTGTTCTGCTGGGAGAAATGACAAGGATGATGCTTTAGGGAAAAGAAAAACATATTTAAAGGTGGCAGAAACTGCTTCTGGTTTATAGGTGCTCTTGCATTTTTTTTCTCAGATTCCTCAGCCTGCCTTCAGAATCTGCAGCAAGTACACCAATGAGAGAAACAAGCTCTCCTTATTCTCAGTGCACCAACCCCAAATGTTAAAGTCATTTGATAATTTATTAGGAGGGAAGGGAAAAAAAAACCCTAACAAACAATATAAAAAAAAAAATTCCCAACCAACCAAACAATAAACCCAAACTCTGGAGCAGACAAAACTTGCTCAAGCCATTAAGGGGAGACTCAGCAACTGAGAAGTGGCAGTAATTAATTTTTTTTTGTGTGTGTAATGCTTATTTGTTCGTGCCCACATAATTTATGCATTCAGAAATGTCTCAGATAGATCCTCCAGGAAGCTGTTGCCTGAGAAAAGATGTCAGTGCTGAGCTAAAAAGACACCTGTCAAAGCTGAAACCCAGTTTCTCTTCAGATGCAACAAAGATCTCAATGATCTGAGGAAGGCTGAACAGTTGCTGAAGTAGAAGCAAGAAAAAGAGCCTCAGAGGACAAGAAAAGGGAAAGTTCCTGAGGAGAGTGAGGAGAAGGGGATGTAGAAAAGTCTGATGTGACTTGAGAAGAAGAGCTCAGACTTGAAAGGGATCCAACTCTAAAGGAGTCAAGGAAAGTCAACACAAATGGTATAAATGGGGAATAGGGAGAAAAAGTTGGGTGGCTTTGAAGGCACCATTTTTTATAGATGTATCTCAGGGTTCTCCAGTGGATAAGGCTGAGGAAGACAAGGAAAACCTAGCAGCTATTTTTAACTGTGCTAAGATGCCACCAGAATCTCCTGGCTCAAGCAGATCTGTGTATTTTCAGCTGCAGAATCTCATGACAAACCCAATTTTTTTCTGCTAAGTCTCTGAGATGTCCTATCAACAAGCACTGTGTCCAAAAAAAAGACAAAAAACTGAGGACCTGCAAGGTCAGTGAGGGACACAGGGGATGCCAAATGCTGATCAGAACACTCAGCACCTACAGACTGGACAGAAAGGGGGGAATTTCTCATACCTGAGCTGGTTTGAGTGTGATTTGGAGTGACCATCAGGGTGGAAAACAGGTCAGCTGGATGCAAAACATCTGTCAACAGTCTCATTTCCTCCACAAACAGGTCTGATCAGCTGGGAGAGAAGCAAAGGTACCTCTCATTTGGCACAGGATGAGAAGAGTCAAATCCCAACTCAGGGGTGGCTCATTTCCTTCCACACAGGCAGCATCTGAGAGGGAGAAATCTCTTCACAGATTAGCTCTTGGCATTTCTGGAGGAGGGCAAGATGCCAGTTTAAATCTGTGACACTGAGACCTGAAGTACCTTTAGGAAATAAGTGGCTACATCTGGAACAGCAGTCATCATTTGCAGGAGGTGAGAGGACACACCTTTTTTTCTCTCCAAATGCAGACTTTTCCATCTGTTCTTCATGCTCTTGTAACTCCCTGCTATTTTCTTTCTACTTGTCTGTGCCACTTAAATAAACAAAGATATTGAGGCCTCTTTAAAGGAGCTGCTAAAAGCCTTTTGACAGGAGAGGATCTTCTCCACAACGACCCACTAAACACAGAAAACAAATAGGCACTGAACCCTAGAGCAAGCTTCACACTGGGAATTTGCTGGTGGGAAGATAAAAATCAAACTAGGAGTCCTGCTTTGCTCTGCAGGCAGGAGAATACAGACCTGGTGGTGCCCATGCTGGTACCTGTGCTACCCCACAGCTAATGACAAAGAGCTTCACTGCCTTGCCAAGTGCCAGCTCTGGCTCATCACTTAGTGTCTCTCCTTGCTGTAAAAGTCCTCAAGCAGGAGGGAGGTAACCTGCTGATGCCTTTTGTCTGAAACACAAGCCACTGAGGAGCCTCATTTCCCTCTGTGTTCTCTCCCTCTTCTAAAAGGCTGCCTCCAAAACCAGCACATGCCAGAAGATGGAAGGAGTTTCAGCTTTCCTGCTGAAAACCTGTTGCAGCTGACTGGTTTTTTCTTGCTCTGTGCAAGAATTTCTTCATGTTTGAGGGTGATACAACTCCTCAGAAAGTTCTGCCTCCCTTGTTCTGTTCCTTGCTTTAGTACCTCAAGAAGAAATCAAGTGCTCTGAACTTAATCAGGAGTCCAGATTAGGATGAACAAACACAAAATCCAGTATTTGAGAAGCTAATGTCACACCACAAAAGCTGAGGCTCAGGGTTGTTCTCTGTGGGTGGACAGTGGATATTCTCTAGCTATTTACTGCAGACTTTCATTGCTCTTGTCTCAAAGGAAAAGCATTGAAGGCAGAGGACATGAAAAGCAGCAGCTCTCCTTTCAGCCTAACACTATATTGACTGCCAGAAGCAAACACACAGACCACAAAAACCCCTTTCTTCCTTCCAAAAAGCCTTCCTGCTGACAGCTAATTCTTTCATTTGAGCAGTAAAGCTTCATGCTTTTAAACCCAATTCCCATCACCCAAGTACACTGAAAAAAAAAAACCCTGACATGATGGGCTTCAATATTGCATTTTTCAGTGAAGACTGAGTGAGTTCCAGCTGTGAGGAGGGAAGGTGGACAGGGTGTAACTTTTAAAGGTTTAAAAAGTGTCCCTCAGCCTCTTTTTAAAAGCCAAAAGGCCTGGGAGCTGAAGAACCTGAGCAAGGAGCTCACCTGAATTCACTCTGTGGCAGCACCACACACTTGGGCCTCAAACTAAATAACCAGAGGAGTGTGGTGGGACCCAAACCATCCCAGCAGGGTTTAAGGATGTAGGGACCATGCCCTGGGGGTGAGAATCACAGAATGGATTGGGTTGGAAGGGATCCCCAAAGGTCATCTAGTCCAACCTCCCCTGGGGCAGCTCTAACTAGGCTGCTCAGAGCCTCCTCAAGCTAGGCCTTGAATGTCTCCAGGGGCCTCAGCTACTCTCTGGGCAACCCATTCCAGTATCACTTTCATGTTAAAGAGGTGATGCTTCTCCTGGTGCTTCAGGGAGTGTCATCTCCAGTAGCTCAGGGGTCTCTGAGTTGGGCTCCAGTGCCTGGCTTGGGCCTGCCCTTCATCTTTTATTTCAGGAGATCAGAGACTCTCCAGCCTGGAACAACAACTCATAAATGAGCAACTCCAAAAGCAAAGCTCAGGCACTTCCCAGTCTCTTTACAGGACCACATTTCACACAAGAAATCCCTTGAAAACTCAAAACAGCCCTACAGTTCCCTGCCTTGCCACATTCCATAACATCAGCATCATCAAAGCTGATGGGATGGGAGCCACAAATCCTCCTGATTTGACTCCTTGCAGGCTTTTTGATAGAAGGGCAGAGCCCCTGAACATGTGCTTTTTGAAAGCCTCAGGATACCAAACCAGCACTGATGCCTCTAACTGCTCATCAAAGCCTTGACCCAAGAGGAGCAAGCCAAAGCTTTCCAGTGGCCCTGGAAGGATTCCTGACCTGGCCTCACTGTGTGTCTCAGTGAGCACGTTGAGCTTTCCATGCCCAATTACTGGCTCTGTTCTTAAGCCACATGGAGCCAACTCAACCCCTGGAGTGAGCAAACTCCAAGCTGGCTATTTCTGCTCCAAATGTCAGAGGTGGGAAACAAGTTGCTTGGTAACTTGGAATTTCCCAGGGCTGTTTCTTAACCTACAATCTCTCACAGTGCTCTGCTGGTACACTGGGAGCTCTGGAGCCTAAGCAGGGATTGGGGATGGGGTTTGGAGGAAAGCACAAAGCCTCTGTGTTCTCCATTATCCTGCTGAGGTCTCCCTGTTTTCCACAAGAATGAACCTACCTGGATACTGTCTTCCTGGATCCCCTGCCCTGGGTGCCCCTGCTGGAGCAGGGGGGTGGCACCAGAGCATCTCCAACCCCTTCCACTCTGTGATTCTGACTGCACTACAAAACCAAAATGTATTTGCTTTGTTGTTTGTTTTTTTTTCTTGCATAAAGTGCTCTTTGGATTCTCCCTAATTTGAAGCCATGTGGTGGTTTTGTCTCTTGTATCACTAATTAACAGTTGGACCTGATGATCTTGACAGTCAGTTCCAAGCACAACAAGTCTATGATTGGATGTTTCTGGGATATTTCTCTTTATTTCCCTGCCCACCTCTGGACCCTGAGCAGGGTGTTTCACTGTGTTCACAGACACTGCCACCCACTCACTGGGCTACATATCCTTCCAACCTGAGCAGACAAGTACTCTTTATTCTGGAGGAGCCATGAACAACCTTCCCTTGAAGAGGAAATATCCCAAACTCATCCACAGATGCTTTTTAACCTCTGCAAAGCAGGGCAAGGTGTGTTTGCTGATTGCAGGCTCTCTAGCAGGAACAGAAGCTGGCCAGACAAGCCCTGCACCCTGCTGTGGATGAAGATGTTACAGTTGCCTGGGAAACTGCTCCATGGGATCACTAAAATGTATTCTATATGTTTGCCTTCAGATACAAGATTATCACCTTGTCTGTGAGCAGTGTCAGGAGAAAAGCCTGACATGGGCTAAACTTACTGGAACCTGTACAGAAATCAATTAACTCTTTTATGGTATTAGCTGAAATTTCACAGAGCTAAGCCCAATATAAAACACCTCATTGTCCAGCATCAATTACCTCTTCCCTGAAAGAGTAAAGGTGGGTTACAGCCAGAGCACCTCATTCCTCAGCAAAGGACACCAGGGTTTAAATCTGTTGGTGTATTATTAGCAGGTGAAAAAAACTGGCAGAGGATCTGTAATGGAAGGAGGTGGAATTATTCAGGGACTGAGAGGATTTCTTTAGAAGCAGTACTTGCAAATTTGGTTATATATCTATTTTTTACCCCTTATTTTAAGAAAGAATACACTCAATACTTACAGAAGCAACACTGAGGAGGATCAGGTAGCCACAAAGCAGCCACAGATGGATGGTGGGGTCCAGTCTCTGCTGGCACCTTCCCACAGTGATGAGCAATTCAGGACTCATGGGTAACCAAGGAGTTAGAGCTTGGCCACATTCCTTTCCTAAGGCTTCCTCCATACACTATGGTGAAGAAATTCCAGTAAGAGCTGGCAAATGCTGGTTTGGAGGAAAAACAAAAGCAGCAAGCAGGAAAGAGTAGGGAATTCAGGTTTCATGGCATTCAAAGGAGGGCTGTGCTGTGCCTAAATATGGTGGGGGTGTAAGCCTGGTTTTAGAGGAGAAAGAAGTGTAAAGAACAGCAGAATACTGCTTAAATTTTCCTATTTTCTGGCTGCACTTTAAATAAAGAACTCAGTGTAATTCCACTGCTTACCTTCAATCAAAAAACAACACAACTTTAATTTCTCCTGAGGGTGTAGTCAGCTCTTAAGTTAAATTCCAGGCTTAATATCTTCTAGTCATAATTTAGGTCAAGCAACATAGGAAATAAGAGAGAAATTTCAAGCTTTGCAAGAGATGTTCAAACTCCACCCTGTGGTGCTCCAGGCTCCCAGGGCATCAACAGCACTTGCTCCTCTGCTCTGGAAGGGCCAAGTCTTGCAGTCAAAACAACAGAGCCTGAAATCCCTTCAGGATTGCAAACCTGAGTCCCCAAGCCTTTGCTAGGCTCTGTCTTCAATCTCTGGGGCAGCTTGACCAGCTAAGGTCAGAAAAAAACCCCTTCAAACTGTGTTCTGCTTCCCCCTGAAGGCCCATGGGCAGCTGAAGTAAAAAGAAAAAAAAAAGGGGAAAAAAAAGTGTTTAAATAACAGATTCAATAGTATCAGTCTGGGAGCATCTAGGCTTGGTAGGTTTTTTTTCCCAGTTTAGTGTTCCACTTCTTAATACCCACAAAATTACCCCCCACTCCTCCTTCCACTCCCCAAAGTGGGGGCTGTGCTCAGGATTTCAGCAGGGGTGCTGTGCATCATCAGGATGATGCACTCTGTTACCACTCACTGCTGCCTGACTTGCTGCAGTTTATTGTGCTCATATAAAGATAATTACATTGCACAAGGCTATAAACTCCACACACTGGAGGATGGGAAGGGCTCTTTCTCCTTGTATTTATTAAATTGTGTTTACACACATTCTTGTTAATTTATATTGTGTCTTTCTGCTTAAATACAACAGCAAAGTATAATTGAGTCTTCCACTGATGTAGGAGCAATTCCACACACATCAACTGCTGTACAGCAGAAAATCACCTGAGGTCTTGGATGAATCAGGAGCAGGGGGGTGGCACCAAAGCATCTCCAGAGGTCCCTTCCAGCCCTGGCTATTCTGGGATTCTGTGACATCAGGAGTAAAATTATTCTCTGAAAACAGCTGAGGACCTGAAGAATTTGGGGAGATGCCTGAAAAGAGTGTGGATTTGTAACTGATGTGCCTGAATTATTTGAAATTATCATTTCAAACAGGTTGTCCATATTATTCCCTTCTTTGGACTTGCTCCTAAGATTTATCTTGCACTCCACTGTTTATTTTCCACCCATCTCTGTAGCAGAACCTGCATTTCTTTTCATAATCAGGATCATGGCAGTGTTTTGATTTTGTTTGGAACATTTCCATCTGTTTATTTGGGATTTCTTGGAGAAACCAGCATGGCTGCAGAGGCAGGGAACTGGATGAAAACCCAGCCTAGTAAAGACTTCAGCTCATCAGTTTGAATAGTAAGATGCCTCAGAAAACCAATTGAAACTTACTCCTAGAACAGGTGCCCAGGAAGGGCTCCATTTGTCTGCAGAAATTTCTCTGTCTCTAATGCATCACCTCTGAGCACAGAAATGGGGGTGAACAACTTTCTGCCTGAGATTTCAGCCAGAAAAGGATATATTCAAGTGATTACCTTGGAAAGTGGCCTTTTTTTTTTCTTTTTTTTGGTCTTCCTCCAGCTTTCTTCTGGAGCTTCTGGGATGGGAGTCCAGGGTGGGAGCTCTGAGGTGATGTTTGGTTGGCTGCAGGTTCAATGATGATGGATAACTCCAGGATTTCAGTGATCTGGAGTTTCACTGCCTATCAGATAAATTAAGAGATATCATTACAATGAGAAAGTCCCTTAGAAAAAGCACTGACACAGAAAAACAGCCTCAGCTGAGATGTAAAAGGGACTTTGTCCCAAACTCAGGTAAAAAGTGGCAATGACATCCTTTGAAATATTTGATTTACCTTGTTTTCTGCAGATATCTGCTCCAGTTGCAGATGTCCCTGCTCACTGGAGGGGGGATGAGACTGGAGGACCTCTAAAGGTCCCTTCCAACCCAAATCATTTTATGATTAAATTAATAAGATGCAAAAATATATCTTGAAAGATAGATTTCACAGACTCCTTGAATGGCTTGGGTTGGAAGGGACCTTCAGGATCATCTCATTCCAATCCCTCTGCCATCACAGGGACACCTCCCACTAGAGCAGGGTGCTCAGAGCCCCATCCAACCTGGGTTTCAACACATCCAGAGCTGGAGCATCCACAGCTTCCCTGGGCAACCTGTGCCAGGGTCTCATCACTCTCAGAGTGAAGAATTTCTTCCTAATTTCTAATCTAAACCTTGTATGGGTATGGTGTGGAAAACTCCAGTTCCTTCTGGTTTTGTTTTGTCTTTTAATTCTCCTGCTTTCCCCCTGCAATCAGTTGCTCTGCCTGGGCCTTCCTCCTGGCTCCTCTCAAGGTGCCACAAGGTGCTCTGGAGAGGACACCAAAGTGTTTCATGAATTACAGAAGGGATAGATGGTCTTGGAAGCAAGCTCTGCTCAGTCCCACCAGTGCTGCCAAGGGCTTTCTATAGCTTCTAACCCATGTGCTTCCTGAGATAGGTTCTTTTTCTTCCTGCAGACCCCTGTCTACAGCTTGTTATGCCCAGATGAAACCTTCATGGTCAGACCCTGGGCCACCAAAACCACTTCAATACATACCATTAGTTTCCAGCTGGTGGAAGAGAGTGAGGATTTTAGGTGACATCAGCAATCTTGATGAAATGTGACAGCTGAAATGCCCTTTCCATGCTCTAGCAGAGCAGTTCCAGTCACTGGTTTTCAGAGGTGATGTCCACAAGTGGTGTTTTTGCAGCACTGGGGTGGGTGGATCCAAGCTGTGAGTCAGTGGTTAATGTATCTGAGAGGGGTGTGGGCACAAGGACTCTCAGCCACGTTTTTTTTTCCCTCTGAGGTTAATGGGAAAAGCTCTTCTGGTTTCAATCCTGCAAGAGCTGAAGCACACAGGGGGTATTTGCCCAGTGGATGAAAGAGAGATTGCAGGGACCTGCCTTCCCACTGAGTTCCAAATCGTGTGGCAAACTGTCAGGAGCATCAGCTTCCCAGGCTGTGACAGGAAAAACAACAGGAATGAGAGCAACAGCAACATGAAAAGAGCTCAGCTGCACTAACAGAACAGGGGAGTGCAAACTGGGGAGGCTGCACCTCAAATCCTGGGGGCAGTTTGGGGCCCCTCACTCCCAGCAGGACACTGAGGGGCTGCAGTGTGGCCAGAGAAGGGCAGTG
>JAOEGS010019242.1:0-22158 GCA_025447755.1 Corythornis vintsioides
GTGGAGGAAAGGAGGTCTCAAATACAGATGGACCCCAGGGGGCTGTGCCCCAGGGGCTCCCCACACGCCTCTCCCACACTGACCAGAACCCACAGTGAGATCCAGAAAGATCCCTGGCCCCATGCACGCTGGGATCAGACCTGAGCGTGAGCCCCCCCCGAGCTCTGCCGTTCCCCTGCCTTGTGCTAGCTCAGAGCCAGGGCAGCTGCTGCCCTGTGATGGCCCAGAAGGTGCCCCAAAAGCTGCTGGGCCTTTCCAGTGCAGCATGGCCCCAGGCAGCAGCACAGTGCCAGCAGCCAGAGCAGCCCTGCCAGCCTGGGGAGCTTTGCTCCTAAGGTGCTTCCTGCTGCCTCCCCTTCACTCCAGCAAGTAGAGCTCCATCCAGCACCCTCCCAGCCTGTGCAAACACTGAGAGTCATTTAAATAAATTAAGAAGACATCATAAATCAAAGGGAAACGAGGGGCTGTGCCTAGGGGCAGGGGAGTCACTGGAGTTTAATTACACTGGCAAACCTCTTGCAACAAAAGCACGGCGAGTCCCACATGCAGCGAGCGCAGATGCGCGGGAGCGGGCAAAGTAGGGCTGGCAGCACTGCCCTGAAGCCCGTGCCTGGCACAGCACCAGCTCTGCCGAGTCGGGGAAGCAAGGTGTGTGCCTGCAGAGATGGGTCCCAGGCACCGTCCACCGCTGGAGCCCAGCACTAAGTGGTCCCATCCCAGCGGCGCAGCGGCATCACCCAGTCCCACAGAGCCCTGCCTGCCCCGTGCCCCTGCCCAGCCCCTGCCATTCCCCTGGAGCTGCCGGGCCCAGGCGAGGCTGGTGGAGGAGCAGCAGTGCTGGCAGCGTCCCTCCAGCGCTGCAGCAGATTTACAGCCCGTCCCCCGGTGTTTAAAGACTCTCGCTCATGGCTGCGGTGGGGACTCCAGAAAGAGCTTTGTGTAGAGGCGGCAAATTTATGAGACTGGCTCCGAATCCCCAGTCACATCAGGGGCCAATTTGTCTTCCCAGGGCTGAGGATGAAATTAAATTATTGTAAAATAAATCTGTAAAAGTGATGAAAAGACCATCACCCAGCAGCAGGGGCGGGGCGGCAGGAACACACGCGCAGCCCTGACGGATGGGGCTCACCGGGTGATGAAGCGCCCGGGACCCGGGAGCTCGGGGATTTTTGCTGTAATCTCACTAAAGAGATGTTGTTTACAGGAAAAGGGTATTTTGGGGAGGAAATTGCATTTCAAGGTTAAAGGAAAAAAATGGAGCAAGTCTCCCAGGGAGCTCGCTTATGTGCAAAGCAACTGCAGACAGGGAGACATGGGTGCCAGAGCAGCCAGGCCAGGACTGAGCAGGAGGCAGCACCTTGCACACCCAGTGTGTGGCAACCAGCATGTGCCCAGCCTTCTAGAGCAGGGAGCAGACAGATAATCATGCTGCCAAGGTGCAGGGCAAGACTATATGGGACAGGGACTTGCTGGCCCCATGGGATGTCCAGCCCATGGCCCTGGCAGAGTGGGCAGCAAGTACCCAGGCTCACAACAGGAGAGAGAAGCAGATCCAGCACAGCCTGAAGAGGCTGAGCAGCCCCGTGGGTACCCCTGGGCTTCCCTGCCCATGCTGATGGGCATCCCTAACAGAGGGACTGACACCACATGGCAGCTGGTGGAGCAGATGCTGCTCCTCAGCCCTCTGGTGCCCTGGTGCTGCCCACAGCAGAGGATGCTCAAGCCAGCTGGATGCCAAACACTCACTGCTGCCTGCGGCCAGCCCTGTGAGGAGGGCCCTGAGAGACCAGCACCGTCCACATCCAATGCTGCGGGGGCAAAGCAACACAGCTGAGCAAGTGCACAGGGATTCACACCTTCTCCGTTTCAGTCTCATCCTACAAAATGCTGCTAGAGAGATTTTTTCCTGGGTTGCCTGGAAAAAATAATGACTTCATCTTACAGTGTGTTGACTGGCCATTTAACAATAGGCCATTAGCACGGCTCAGCATGGGGAAGGGATTTATTTAGGACACATGGTTGCAAAGACAACCCAGCACCAGGTGCTTAATAGTGTTTCGGAGGTATCAGAGTGTTGCAGTGCTCAGAAAATGCAGCTGTAGGGAGTTCAGAGACTTTATTCTTCACTTCTGTGAAATCCCACAATACCAGTGGAGATTTCTCAGCTCTGCCCTAAGCACAAAAGCAGCGTGGAGAAAGCAGCGGCTTTGCAGGGCTGAGGAGCCAGACAGCTTCCAGCCTCCCCTCTGGCACAACTCATCCTGGCACCGGGCATACCTGCATCCTAACCTCCTCCTAGGGCTGCTCACAAGCTCAGGGGCTCCTCTCTGCCCCCAGCAAATTCAAGCCTGGTACAGGGGAGAGAAACTCTGCCCTGCTCCAGGAAAGCCCTGTACTCCCAGGCAGGGCTGGGGACTGCTAAAGCCTCCCTTGCTCATCCTCAGCTGTTTGTGTTACTGCCCTGGGCAGATCCAAGGCACCAGGGGGTTCTGCCTGAGCCTTCCCCATACTTTGATGTCCTGGCCAAACACTGGCAAGCACCAATAGCCCCCTCAGTGCTGCAAATGCCGTGGCACAGTCCATCTGGCCACCAGCACCAGGGCAGCTCGGCGAGCACTAACACATCCCTGACCACTGATGGGCACAGAGCCCCTGAGAGCGGGCACGGGATTCTAGGCAAGACCCCCTGTGGCTGCTCACACTGCCTGTCGAACGTTGGCTGCAAAGCCCCTGCCCTGGCACAATAGCAAGGCTGTTGGGAAAGGGTCTCCCAGCAGCTGGGGTCTCTGTGTCACAGCAAGACCTGCTGTGTTTGCAACACAACCAGCCCCTTCCCTAACACAGCCCCGGGAAAGACAGGATGGAGAGCAAAGGCACTGCAGGGGCCAGAGATACAGCTCAGATACAGCCCTGAGCCAGCAGAGCCGGGTCCCAGCGAGAGCAGACTCACCTGCACTGCTCTGGCAGCATGGCACACTGCATTGACACGGTGAGCACAGAGGCAGCTACAGGATCTGGGTATCCCAGGGGCAGGCTGTGCCCACCCTTCCTCCTCAGAGCTCCTCAGCCTCCCCTCTCCTCCTCTTATCACCTGGCAGTCACACCCTAAATCAGCCTCACGTGCACCTAATGGCCCAGGTCACACCCACTCAGGGCACGAGGAAGCTTCGACCACCTGCCCCTGCTGCCCACGGCTACCCAGGGCATCCCCCAGCTTGCCCAGGTCTCCCATGGCTGAGGCTGGTGAAGCAGAGTCGGGGAAAGGCAGTTTGATGGAGCCAGGAGCCCGTTCTACCCCTCACCCCAAGCCATGCCAGTCTGGGGGCTGTGCCACACAGCAGCAGGCGGTGGGGCTGGGGGCAGGAGCTGGCGGCCGTCCCACGCAGGCAGCTGTGTGGCGAGGTGGAAGTAAAGAGTTACTGAGCAAGCAGACGTTCAATAATTCATGGTCACTGAACTGTAACAGGAACAACGACAAATAATAATAGAGGAAAATGGGGAAAAACCTGAAATCATTAGGCCAATGGTTCAAGCATGAAGAGAGCGTGCCGAGGGAGCGGGGCGGCAGTCACGCCAGGCACGGTGGAGGGGTCAGTGCCAGCTGCACTATTGCTCTGTCCCCAGCCTGGCACCCCCAGCCCAAGGGCCTCCAATGGGGCCGTTGCCCCACCAGGGGCTGTGCCAGGGCACGTGCCCAGCCCAGGGGATGCCGAGCAGCGCTGCTAGCCCTTGGTGCCCTCTAAGCCTGGGCGACGGGCAGGGAACTTGTTCACATCTCCAAGAGGCAGGGAAGGCAGATCTGCTCTTCATAATTATAATTAGCGATGCTTAACATGGGAGTTTGCAAACATGGTTTAATTAGAGCAGCCAGGCTCCCTCCACATGCTGCACCCTCCCTGGGGTCAAGGACAGAGCAGAGAAAGGGAAGCAGGAGCTGGGGGATGCTCAGCAGAGCATGGGTGCTGGGCCCACACAAGATTTACCCCTTCTCTCTACGCACAGCTCTGTCCCAGAGGGCTGGCAGGGCCCAGCTCACCTCAGCCTGGCTGGCAGGGTCCCCCTGTGCCTCTGCAGGGACCCTCTCCTGAGAACCTGGCACCGCCAGGACTGCTCCCGGGGACCCCCATGAGCACTGACTCGGCCAGAGGCCAGCAGACACTGAGCTGAGAAATTTAATCTGCAGATACAAGAAAGGGCTGTGGAGTCTCCAGATGCATGAGCCTGCTTCTTCTGTCAGGAAGAAAAATAGGAAAGGGGCGTTAGGGAATTAGACAGAAGCCACAGAGCAGAGGGAGGGTTGGGAGAGAGCAGTCTGTGGCCGATGGCAGCCCCAGCATGGGAACAGCTGGTGCTGCACTGGAGCAGGAAAGAGTCCGTGGTTGGAAGGGCTCAGATGCACCTCTCTCCAGCCTCTGTCCACTGTCTGCAGCACTCTGTGCTCGTCAGAGACAGGCCAGCCTGTCCCGGTGGCCACATCCACCTGGTGCCCAAAGCCCTGCAGAGCTGGACCAGGATTGTGGGAGCTGTGAGTGCCAGGAGGGGCTGGGGCTGAGCAGCAGCAGACCCCTGGCAAGGCTGTGTCCCTGAGTGCAGCCAAGCCAGCCACTGCCCAGGCTGTCCTGTGACTGGCCAGGTTATCTGGAGGGATGAGTTCTGGCAACATGATTGAGAGCATCCTGAGCTCGAGGACAGCAGGCAGGGGCAGGCAGGGCAGAGCATCCCTGCAGGCTGAGTCATGGGCAGGACACTTGGAGTCACTGCACAGAGTGCAGAGACCTGGCCTGAGCTCCCTGCAGGGCCCGGGCACCTCGCTGGTAACCTGGATGACTAATTGCCATTGTCACGAAGCCTAATTAGGAGGCCGGCCACAGCCAGCTGGAAACTGTAGGTGTTAATTCTTTCTGGCAGGAGCAGTGCCCCATCCAGAGGGGCTCCTGCACCCCAGCATGCCCAGAGCAGCTCCTCGCCCCTGCCTGCCCTGGCACTGTGCCCCAGCCCTCAATCCCCCAGCCCTGCACACGCAGCCACTGCCCATCAGCCCGGAGCACCCCGGCCAGTGCCCCCCCTGCAGAGCCCTGCGCCCAGGGGAGCATGGTGAGGCTCTTGGCAAGGAGCAGCTGGGCTGGGTGCCCGAGTCCTGCTTGCTCAGAGGGGCCGGGCGCTCCCGGGTGCTCCCTGCGAGGCTGTGAGGTGGGCACAGGGAGCCGAGCTCACCGTCGGGGTGACAGGTTTACAAATCACCGCTGCTGTGTGAAGAGGGAGCTCGGCTGCTCGGCATTCATCCCCGCACTAATTACTGCCTCCCCGAGGAACTCGATCCATCTCGCTGTAATTGACAAAAGGCAATTAAAAAGCAGTTGTGAATAAAGGGGGACATCTCTGGAGGGCCTGGCAGGAGAGATTTAGGTGCTTTGCTCCCTGGTGCCTTGGACATGTTCCAGCAGAGCGGCCGGGCAGTGATGCTTGGGGTGGCCGTGTCCCCTCCTGCCCTGCTCCCGTCTCAGCCCTGAGGGGTGAGCACTCTGCCCGGTGCCCATACCAGCCCCCCACTCACCCCAGTCTCCTCCCTCTCTGCCAGCTGCAGGACCAGCTGCTTACCCCACACCTGACCACCAGATGTGCCTGGAGACCTGTCCAGCCTGTTCACCAGCCACCTTCCTGCAGCAGGGGCAGCAGAGCCCTGCACCCACATGGGACCACAGCCAGCACCTGGCAGAGACCCCATCCCAGGGGCTCCCCTCCAGCCCACTCTGGGATAAACCCCCAGAGCTGTGAGAGCCCCAGCACCATCCCTGGCCAGGAGCTGTGGGGGGCACAGGGAGAGGAGGGCAGAGCCACACTGGGAGCAACCCTGTGCCCAACCCAGGAGCACCACAACCCCGCTGCCTGCACTGCCACCAAGTGCAGCCTTGCAGGAGACAAAGGGCAATCAGCGGCGAGTGGCACGGAGCTGGGTGTGAAGAGCAGCTGATTGAGGAAGAAACGCGTCAGATGCCTCTTGTGCTCAGCAGTCTCCTGATTGTGGAGAGCAGCAGGTGCGGGCGCTGCCAGCTCACCTGCGGAGAGACAGCCACGGGGCTGTGGGGGTGGAGGGAAGGGCAGTGGGAGGACAGGGGACTCGGGACAGTGTGTGCCCTGTGTCCCTGTGCTTCAGTGCCCTGTGTCCCTGCACAGCGTGTACATGGTGTAACTGTGGCAGTGCCGTGCATCCCTGCTGACGTTTGTCTCCTGCTCCAGCCCCAGAGGGACAGACCTGGGGCCCCATGAGCCTGGCAGCTGATGGGGAGGAGAAGGCAGGAGCACCAGGCCACGGTCTCCAGCTGACAGAGCAGAGCCTCTTGGCAGGACAAGCTGAGCCTGCCCAAGCTGTGCCATCTGCTGCTGGTGCAGCAGAGACACAGCAGAGCGCAGGGAGAGGTGAAAATGCCCTGGGCAGTGTCCCGAAAACCCTGGCCCACATGGCTCCTGTCGAGGGGTACCACCTCACCTGCAGCAACGTGGTGGGTCCCCAGCTTCCATATGCCAGGGCGGGGCTGCCACAGGGTGTGTGGGTCTGGCAGGGGCGCCTTGTTCTCCAGCAGTGGCAGATGGCAAGATGTGCTGATGCCGGGATGTTCTTTGCCATCTGTTGGGTCTAATTGACTTCTTGCAGAAGTTCTTAAAAAAAATTAAACCAGTTGCAAGAACAAAATTGTTAATTAAAAGGACTTTTGATTAGATAGACAAATATTTACCAATTATGACTGACCCCGGCCACTCTGCTTTCTGTCTGCAAACTCCACAATCAGCAGTTATCTCAGCAATTACGTCTGTGCCGACAATTCCCACGTGTAATCCCTCCCCTGGGGGGTCCCCGCAGCGGTGGGCAGGACAGCAGAGGAGGGAGCCTGGTGCAAACAGAGAGATGATGGCTGTGGTGAGTTGCCCTGCTGTGATCATGGCCAGAGGCTGCAGGATGGGGAGCTTGTGCCTGTCCTCACATCTGCCCATCTGGCGCCTGGGTCCCAGGCACATCTGATGCCCGGGGACCCGTCCAGAGCAAGGGCAGCTGGGCATGTCAGTCTCTGCTCTGCAGAGGGGCCCAGGGCTGCAGCACCAGGGCTGTGCCGGGAGGGAGTCGCCGGGTGCAGCACCAGCCGCACGCTCCCAGAGCAGGACGTCGGTTTTAATGTGGTAAGAAATTGATGGATGATTCTGAGCAAGCGAATGTTCAGTGTAAATTACCCATGTTAGGCTCCAATCCATGGCTAATTCATTAGACACACATTTCTACACAAAAATAAAAAGCCTTCTGCGTGCATTGTTCACCAAATGCTCTGAAGAAAAGATGTGGGGAGGCAAGGCAGGCTCTTGACCCACTCTTCTGGTTAAATCCTAATTCCCAGCCTCTCTGCTTCAAGCACAGAGGAGTGGCTCCAGCCCAGCAGCACAGCCTGCCAAGGGTGCACTGCCAGCACCTGCCCATCCCTGCAGCCACCTCAGCACCTCTCTTGGGCCGCAGCACCCCCCTGCAATGCTCCAGGCCTGGGGAGCAGTGGCTGGAAAGCTGCTCAGCAGGGAGGGACCCGGGGCTGGTGATCGACAGCTGGCTGAACACAAAGTGTGCCCAGGTGGCCAAGAAGGACAATGGCACCCTGGGCTGCATCAGGAATGGTGTGGCCAGCAGTAGAGAAGTGATTGTTCCCCTGTACTCGGCAGTGGGGAGGCTGCACCTCGAGCACTGGGTTCAGTTTTGGGTGCTGCAAGGTAAGAAAGGCAGTGAGGGGCTAGAATGGGTCCGGAGAAGGGCAACGAAGATGGTGAGGGGTCTGGAGAGTAAGTCTTGTGAGGAGCAGCTGATCCCTCAGCTGGTCTTGCTCAGCCTGGAGCAAAGGAGCTCAGGGGAGACCTTCTGTCTCTCAACTGCTCCCTGGCAGGAGGCTGTAGGGAGGTGGGTGTTGGTCTCTTCTCACAAGTCACAACTGACAGGACACGAGGAAATGACATGAAGTTGCACGGGGAAATGTCCAGGTTGGACATGAGGAAAAGCTTCTGTACCGAAAGGGTTTTCAAAGGCTGGAACAGGCTGCCCAGGGAGGTGGTTGAATTGTGATCCTTGGATGTATTTAAAAGCCATTTAGATATGGTGCTTAATGAGATGGTGTAGGAGTGGTCCTGGTGGAGTCAGACAATGGTTGGACTTGATGATCTGAAAGGTCTTTTCCAACCACAGTGAATCTGTGATTTTCTCGGAGAGCAGAGGGGCTCGGGAGGGGTGCACGGCACGGCACAGTGAGCACCAACTGCTGGCTTTGGCAGGAGAACAAACCCCAGGCATCAGACCAGGCGAAACATCGGGACAGCTGTGAAGAGCCATTCCCATGATCTAGCACCATTTGGAGTCTTATTAATGGAGTGGGAAAGCTAATTGTGATTAAAGCAACGATGGCACTAAACAGATAACGCTGCACTGAAGGGCAAGATGGATTTTCAGAAAGTGAATGAGAAAGGAAAAGCAGGAGTAACCAGCCTCTCAAAACAGCTCAGTACCCAAGGATTCATCTTTTCCTAGCAGAGGGCTCTCAGAGGAGTGTCGGCATCCCCAGCGCCTGAGACCACACGGCTCTCCACAAACGGCACGTTGGCAGCGCTGGGCCTGCCCGCTCCATTACCATGGCTACTGCTCTCTGCCTGTGCAGAAAACCAAATATTGAACAGCAGCAGCTGTGGGGAGGCTCCAGGCCCTCCCAAGCCATCAGCAGCCTCTCCACAGGCAGTGGATAGGAAGCACCCTGGGAAGGACCAGGCGAGGTGGCGAGTGTCCCTGTCCCACACTTGGCCGTGGGAGCTGGGAGCCTTCACCCCAAACCATGGGGACAGGGACTAGACCAAGCCCTGGGTGACAGGATCCACAGGAGACCCTTCTCCATGGACCTTAAAATCACTGCCTGTGTGGAGCAGAGCTCCTTTTGCTGCCAGCAGCACAGGGAGAGCCCAGCCAGGACCTCAGCAGCCCTGCAAATGCTGCAGGAGAGGGACCTTTCCCATCACTGGGGACTCTCCTGTGTCCCCTGTGTCACTGTGCCTGTCTGCAGCAGGGGAGCTGCCGGGCGCTCGGAGCACTGTCCTGGAGCAGATGCACCCCAGGGATGGAGGATATGTGGTGGAGACATCACAAATCCACCCTCCTCTCTGCAGGACTCAGCTGCTGATTGCAGAAGACACCAGGACCTAGAAGCTCCACAAAGGTCCCGTGGCTCCTTCTTCCCAGCGACCAGCACAGGAGGCAGCGGGGAGCCTGCTGCCTGTCGGGACTGCTGGAGGTTATTGCTTTCATAAAGAGATGGTGTGAAAGCGGTGGAGGTAAGCAAGGCAGCAGGAGAGCCTGTGTCTCAGCACAGCTCCTGACTCATTTCTTCTCCTCACCTTGCATCTCAGGGGCTCCCCAAGGCCTGTCTCTGCCTGGTGGCCGCTGGACTCCTGCTCCCCGGGTGCCCCCTGGGCACTCTGCTCCCCACAGCTCTCCCACCCTCACTGCGTATTCCTGTTCACCCCTCTAAATGTCCTAATACTGTAAAAGATCCATCAGAAACCTTCCACTCCAGAGGGATATATATTATCTAAATTTGATAAGACAACTTAATTTCGCTCCATGTCTGTTACTGGCGATAAAACTGGGAGACTTTTATGACCCGGAGTCCTCTGTAAGATTGTCAGGAACTTATTATACAAGGTATAACTGGATTTTTCTCCACAGATGGCTTGCAGCCATGAGCTGTAACGCAATTCTGCAGCACATTTGGTAGAATAAATGCAAAGAGCTTGTTACAGTGAGTTAGATAAGAGAGACGGGAACACGGCTCTCGCAGGCTAATTCGGCATCTGATCTGCCTTCTCCCTCGCTGTGAAGGACGCCTTGGAAAAGTACATTTCACGCTGAGGAAGGAGCCAAGCCCTTCCCAGAGCCACCCGGGAGCGGCTGGGCACGCGTGGCAGGGCCAGGACGCGGCGTGCTGCAGCACAGCGGCTGCCACTGCCCTTCGCCCACGGCAGCGCCGCTTCCCCGGCACTCCAGCGCCGGTGGAGAGGGGCGGGGGGTCCCTCTCCCAGGCCCTCACGGAGAGCTCATCCGTTATAGTTATCACACAGCCCGTTCAGCCTCTGACCAGATAAAGACTGGTGATTTTTTATTTACTGATTTTTTATTTCAGCATCCTGTGGGCAGGGTGCCACGCAGCACGCTCATTTATCTCAATTTGCTCCCCTACACCTCGCATCCCTAATTTTTCATCAGAGCCTTGGAGGGCAAAGCCTTATCTAGGTGTCTGTTCTGCACATGGAAAGCGACCGGGGCCCCTCCCGCAGGGGCTCTGACGGGGTTGTTTGCTGCTGGAGCAGGAGTGACGTGGATGAAGGTGCCATCGGTGCCTTGGCAGCTGTGCAGGGCCCCAGGCTGAGCTGGATCCCCCACTGCTGTGCCCGAGGCTCAGTGGTGGGTCACAAAGGCTCCTGCTCATGCAGCAGCTCCCCAGTGACTGTCCAGAATGACAGAATACTGTCCCAGTTTCAGAGCACAGAGCAAACAGGACCCGCTGGAACCAATCAGCTGGTGACAGCATCTTTCTCTCACGGGTTCTGGCTCTGGCTGCCTGCTCTCAGGTGGCCCCGTGGTCCCTGGTGCAGGCAGAGCCCCGCAGCTGCTGGCAGCACCCTGTGCACAGACCATCCCCCAGGCTGGGTGCTCCCCTGACCCTGGCCCGGCACCCTCACAGCGCTGTGCCCAGCCCTCAGAGCATGGTGGGGCTGGGAGCCTGGCTCAGAGCGGGGGCTGCAGAACAACATGGCCATGGTAGTGCTGGGCAAAAGATGTTGTTATGTGCATCAGGCTTTGTAATGGAACATGTTTAAAATTCAATAGGAAGAAAGATTAAAAAATAAGTTTCTTATCTAAAGGAGCCACAGAGCCAGTGAGGAAATTATGAATGTCTCGTTGTCCAAGGTTAAGGAGTGAGAGCCAAGGCATGAAAAGGCAGGAGATAAGATGAAATGTTTTCTGTTCAAATGAATGGGCTCCACTCTGCTCTGTAATAAACGATCAGTGTCAATATGACAAATTAATTCTGCTTTGAGCTCCATTCAGTGTGTGTGGGGTGCGGAGGGGCCAACGGAGCAACGCAATTCAGCCACAGCCTCCTCACCAGATGCTCACTGCGGGGCCAAGCCAGGGTGTCACAACCTGTTGCTCTGGGAGCCATTCCTGGATAGTGGCACAGGAGAGGCCACTCGTTCCTGATGGTCATCCTCTGCCAGGAGTCACAGCCTGGCTCTGTGACACTCCCCGTGGTTGATGGAGGGGAGAGGGTGCCCTTGGCCCCAACCATAGGCACCCTGGGCACCCCATGGGTCCTAGCTCTGAGCACTTTTCTGCCCATGGGGAGAGGGGGGCCATTCCAGAACCCAAGGACGAGGGGACAGGGATGATGTGTTCTGGGCTGGCAGCTGTGGTGGCTGCAGCAGAGCCGTGCCAGCACAGGGAGCTGCTGGCAGAGCAGCCAGGTGACCCTGCAGAAGAGATTGGACCTTTCAAAAAAGACAGTGACAAATGGAGCTCCCTTCCAGCGTGGAGGAAGGGGACAGGGAGGCGCTTCTAGGAGCTGCCTGCTGAAGGTCACCCAGGATGATGATGCCACAGGGTGAGGAGGGGCCCAGGAGGGGCAGTGTGAAATGGGATGGTGCATGCAGGCTGGGACGGTGGGTGTAAGACCCAGTCAGGCAGTGCCAGAGGTGCTGGCAGCAGTGGGAGGAGGTGGTGAGCAGGAGCTGTCTGTCCCCACCCTGGGAGAGGATGGGCAGGGATCAGGCAGCCCTTGGTAAGTGCCAGGGGCTGTGGCCCCACCAGGGCAGTGCTGCCAGACCCCCCACTGCCCCACCCACGCCCTCACACTGCTGCTAGGAATGAATTTCTCACCGAGGAGCAGTGAGCCCAGTTCCTTGGGATGGGAAGCAGGCTGTCTGCCCAGGCAAAGCCCCCTGGACCAGCCACCAGCCCTGTCGCTTTTGAAACACCGATCCTGCTGGAGCCCAGCCCGGTGCTGCAGCCTCCTGATGGAGCCAACTGGTGCCACACCGGGCAGGGCCTGGACGGCCACAGCAGGCCAGCGGGTGCCAGCAGAGGCATGGCCAGAACGGCAGCGGGAGAGCCCTAGCACGAGAGATACTCACAGAAGACAAATCACAGCAGACACACAACATGCTGCTCCGTGTTTATCTCCAGCTGCCTGAGGGCAAGAGCAGGTGATGCTACAGGAGACGTGGGACGGCTGGAGCCCAGAGCCGCGGCAGCCTGAGCAGATCCACGGCCCCATCGGCACCGCGCTCACCGCCAGCCGGTGCCCAGCAAGCCTGGCACGGGCAGGGACAGGGCAGAGCTTTGCCCTTGCACTGGGCAGGCATCCCCCCAGGGATCAGCCACACAGAGGGGACACGAGGGTGGGTTGGCTTTGCAGGTCTCAAGCTGAGAGTGAGCTGGTCTCACCTGTGCCACCAGCAGCACTGCTGCAGAGCTGAGCTGGACCTGTCGGTGCCGCAGCGGTCAGCAGACGGGTGCCTTGGAGGCACAGCAAGAGCGCCCACGTCAGCACCCAGCCGCTCCAGGAGGGGTGGCAGCTCTGCCCGTGCCAGTCGGCTCCGGTGGGCGCGGGAGCCCCGGGAGCTGCAGCAGCTGGGCTGCAGGGATGGCTCCTGGAAGAGTTAACAGCCTTCCCCGGCTTGTTCTCAAAACACCGACACTGGAGCTGAAATGGAAACAGCATCTCAACAGCTGAGATTAAAACAAGAAAATGAGTATAGAAATTATGTTTGTTAAAGCGAAATAGCTAATATAATCCTCAAAGGATTTTTCCTTTCGACTTAAAAAAAAAATCTAATATCTTCATTTCCATACCTTTTTTAAGCTAATTTGTGGAAAATTAAAATGGTGAGCCCACAAAGGCTGCAGTTTAATTGAATCTTGCATCAGCCCTTGGTGAGCAGTCTCTCTTGGATTCCTTGATTAGTTCCCTCCATTAAATCATTTTTGCATCGTTTAGCTGAGATACTGTCTTCTGGCGGGTCTGGGACTCAGGGACCTGGATAACTCAGTCTCCATCTGAGCAGATGTAAAGCGACACAGGCTCCTGTGTCTTGCTGGCCCGGGCACGTGGTGCCAGGCAGGGATGTGCCTGCTGGTGCTGGGCCTGGCTGGGGCTCAGCACATCCCTGGGCACTGGGAACGGCACCGTGGGGCTGGCAGGGGAGCCAAAGGGGGCCTGGGGGTGGCAGGATGGAGGACAGCGATAACAGCGGGAGCAGTGGGAGCATTCTGAGCAGCACTCAGCACCAGACAGCTCAGATGGTGTGCTGGCCTGCCTGTGGGGGGCACGGGCTGCAGTGAGGACCACTGCAGGACAGCCCGACCCAGGGAGCCCTGCTCTTCTAGCCTGGCACCAACCTGTGAACGGTGCTGTGGGCTGGGCCCCAGTGCAGCACCAGTCCTCAGCACAGGGCACTCATGCAGGATGTGGCCGCAGTGTGAAGTTCACCTTCTGTCTCTTCCAGCTGAGCATCCCCGTTCTCCCAGCGCAGATAAATTACACCCAGGACAGCTCCTAACACAGTGGGAAGAGCATTTACAGCCACCCCATCCCACCGCACAACATCCCGACAGGGACAGAGACACTAAATCTCTCTGAAGCCACCAGCAGCACTGCAGCCCAGGGCAGCCAGTGTGGCTCTGCCCACCAAGCCATGCCCCAGCCCCGCTGGCTGCCCGGCTGTGCCCCGCTGTGCCCCAGAGTGCGGGTGCTTGACGAGCCAACGTCCCCTTGCCCACCTTGCAGCCACGCTGGCACTGCTGCTCCTGGCCCCAGCCGTGGCGTATGAGTTTTCTGATGGCCTTGTCAGGCTATCATGTCCTGTAGATTTAAACAGATTTATATAAAGTCCTTTTCACCCCATTAGATTACTCTGGATTAACCTTGATCTCAGTAATAGATGCTATAAATGTAAGTCCCGCTCAGGGGGATTTTATCCATATGTTCTTGGAAGGCAGAAAGTAGATAAATTCTTAGAGAAGGTCTTACTGAGCGATTAGAAAGATTTAACTTCTTCAGAGCCAGATGGAGCCACGTGCCCCTCTGAGGGGTGAGTACTCAGCCCCACTGCTTTGTGCAGTGCCTGCTTCCCCAGCTCCCCAGTCCTGACCTAGGGCTGGGGCAAATCCTGTGCTGCCCCTTGGGGAAGGGTATGGTGGGACACTGGGCTCACACTGCTGTGTGGAGCCTCCCTGATGGCGAGCTCAGCCTGCCCACAGCTCCCAGGAAGCCCTGCCATCTCCAGAGGGATGCTGGCACGCTTGTGGGCAAGGCTAGTGGACAGGGCAAGCCACTGGGCAGCCGTCCTGTGCTAACACCTTGGCTGTGCACCCCAGAGAGCCCCACAGCTACCTCCCATACCCTGCAGGGCTGCGGGCCCCAGCACGGATGGCTACCCAGCACCTGAGCTCTGCTCCAGAGTCCTGCGTGGCCTCGTCAGAGCCAAGGGCTGCCTGGCTCTGCTGCCGCCCTTGATTTATAGCCTGAGGTTTCCTTGACAGCTTCGTGCTTTTTCCATCACCAGAAGGGAAAAGCCTGTTGGGCAGAGCAGACTGCAGTACTTTCAGTGTTTGATGGCCCAGAAACGGTTAATTCAAGGAGTGAGGAAGGCAGGGCAGGGAAATTCAGGCAGCTTTGAGAGCAGAGGAAGGAGGGAGCCAAGAGGAAGGAGGGAGCAGGAGGAAGGAGGGAGCAGGAGGAAGGAGGGAGCAGGAGGAAGGAGGGAGCCAGCACATCACTGTGCACAGCACGCGTGCACCCGCAGGTGTGGCCCAAAGGGGCAGCAGCAACCAAAATTAATTCCCCATCCCCTCCTGCTGCTGATATTAAATTGCTCCAAGTATGAGCCAGAGCCAAGCTCAGCTCTTCCAAGAGACTTTGGCCAGCAAGTTGCCTTCTGTTTGCTGATCAGAGAAGCACCTAGCAGAGGTTTGGCACTGGGCTGGGCTGCAGAGGACTGACCGTGCTGGAAGCTGCTGTGCTCACGCAGACGGTGTGGAAGATGGGCACAAGCTGTTGACAGCAGGCACCAGTAATGAAGAGAAGTCAGCTCTGCAAAGCTATGCAGTGCTGCAGGCAGGCAGGGTGCATTTGGGGTACTGTGTGAGCCTGGCTTCTGGGGAGTGACTGGGTTTAGCTCCAGCTCTGCTGCAGGGTGCCCTCAAGGTTGGAGATGGTGAGAGGGGCTGGTACCACTGCCTTTGGCTTGGCTGGAGCATTAATCACTGATTGTCTCTCATGCTCCTGGCAGGGAAGGGGTAGAAAGGGACTGTAGTTTTGGCCCCAGCAGCAGAGGTGGGCCTGGCAGGCTTGGCAGCACACTGCCCACCCCACCTCCCAACCCAGGGTGCTCCCACAGGACCTGTCTCTCCCAGGCCAGGCTGGGGAAGGCTGGCCAAGGTGGGGAAGGCTGGTCAGGGTGGGGAAGGCTGGTCAGGGTGGGGAAGGCTGGTCAGGGTGGGGAAGGCTGGCCAGGCTGTCAGTATTGCCATGCTGGGGCAGGGTGCTGCACTGCACATGGGATGACAGCCCCACAGGATGGGGCAGTCCCTGCGTGGCACAGCCACCCCAGTCCAGCCAGCAGCTCTGCGTGACCTGCGCTGGGGAGAGGGCAAGGAGGTTACTGCCCTTCTTCATCAGTCCCCAGCAAGGGGCTGTCTGCTCGGTGAGGTCTCCTTGCAGCATGTCAAAGCGGGGCTAAGGATGTCAGGTGCCATGGTTAGAGAACACAGATAACCTCACAGAAGGCTGCTCAGCACCAAGTAGCAGAGGAAACTTGAACACAACCTGCTGAGGATGAGGACAGGCTTGTGCCCTGCCTGGACTGAGCTGGCACCCAGAGCAGGGTCTGTCAGGGCTGGCCAGGCTGTGTCATGGGCAGAGCTGCCACAAGTGCAGACTTCCCTGTGCCCTGCACCTTCCCAGCCAGCGAGTGCAGTCCTGCCCGCGTGGGGTCACTCACCACTTCACTCTGACTCCTGCACTGGCAGTGCCACCTGCCCGGGATGAGCCCCATACGGCATGGGCACCCCTGCAGCAGGAGGTCCAGGCAGAGCTGTGCCATCCCCCCAGCTAGTCACCTCTGCTCACACGGCAAACATGAGCACCAGAGGAGGACTCAGGGTTAGCAAAGTTTGATGCAAACACACACGGTCGGCAGTGCCCTGCAGTCAGGGTCTGCACCTGATGAGCTGCAGCACAAGAGCGGCAGGGCCAATCAGGCTGGCATGAGCCAGGGCTCTCTGCTAGGCAGCAGGCACATGGGATGCAGAGTGAATAATACATCTCCTCCCTCAAAGGCCAGTGTGCTTGTTAGTGCACTGACCTCCCTGTCTCCCTCCCCTGCCAGCATCTATAGCTCAGCCCTAGGCACACATCTCCCCGGGGAGGTGCAGCCCCACGTTTCCTGGATCAGCCAGGACCCACGCTCTGTCCTGGCTCTTGCCCCACAAAAGGAGATGCCCCCCACACCCTTTAGGGCTGCATCCCACCCCACGCCACACGAGGACCCTGGCTGGTCACAAAGCACTCTCTACATCACAACGTGTGCTGCTGGGCTCGCGGGACGAGTGACCAGTGACTGGTCCCCCATTACTGTGGGTGGGATCAGGGCTGCCTCCAGCAGCTCTGGAAGGAGAGTCTCTCTTGTCAGCCTGCTCCTTGCTGCGCCCCAAGCAGCCCTGCTGCCTGCCACACAGCACCATGGCAGCGCTGGCTCCTGCCTTCATGCTGCTGCCACGGAGAATTTGCAGAGCATCTGTGCACGCTCTGACAGGCCGCCAGGTCCCCTGTCTGGAGGTGCACAGCTCTGGAGGGCAGCTCTCTGAACAGCCTACCCCACGTGCCCAGCTAAGACTGTGCCTGTGCTCCTGGCACCGCTGGGCTTCCCGGGCTGCCCACTGCTTGCTGGACCTCTGCTCGGGACATGGCTCGGCCACCACAGCATCACCAAAGGTCTGGGGTGTGCCAACCCCTGCTCGGAGCTGACAAGAGCCCTCAGTGCCCTCACACACACTCCAGCCCACTAGTGATCAGAGGTGCGATGGCCACAGGAGTGTGGGTGACCCCCAGGGCACAGCCAGGGGCAGACCGGGCACAGCACCAGCCTTGTGCCTGAACAGTGCCAGGCTTCCAGCAATGGGGAGCACAGAGAGCCCTTGCCAAACACAGCACAGCCCCACCTTGTGCTGTCCCCAGACACTGCCTCGAGGTGCCAGGGTTTGTCCTGCTCTGCTCCCTATCCCAGGGGACCGGGAGGTCCTACTGAGATGTAAAGAAATTCTGCCTGCTGCCATGAGCTGTCACCTCCGATTCTGCTGAATATTTAAAAACCGCCTGAATCTGAAGTGACAAATCCATCATTGACCATCTGCCACTCTGCACGGTCACCCTGCAGCAGTCCCTGACATTTCCAGCTCTGCCCTGACACGAGCCAGTAACTCAGAGATGAAAAGCATCAGCCTGAGCAGGCTGACAGGCGCTGCACCCCACCAGCCCCAGGCCCCTCCACATCCCACACAGATGGGGTACAGGGGTCCCTCCTGCCCTCCCTGGCACAGACTTGGTGTCTGTCTGTCAATTCCTGCCAAGCACATGGCTCCATGCATACCAGCCCCACCACTGGCACAATATGTGGGACAGAGCCCATGGGACACCCCGACGAGGGCACGGCTGTTCCCAAAGTTGTCTGGGAGTAGCACCCTGGCCCTCCCCGAGAGGGGTGCTGGGGGGCAGGGACAGGGGCTGCCACAAGCTCTATGGGCACTGTGCCTGGAGTCCTGCCCCTCCACAGGGCTGCACTGGAGCCCTGCCACATCCTCACCAAGGGACAAGGACCCAGGTGGATCACTCTGACCTAGGGAACCTTGCTGTCACTTGGGGTGTCTGTCCTGTTTCTCCAAGCAGATCAGCACTGGTACCCTGCATACTCACAGCCTCCTGGGATGATGGCAGGGAACAGGCTGCTTTGAGGGCAGGTCATTCCCAGGAAAATGTTAACTGCCCTTCGTCCCCTTGGCAGAAAAACGCTCCTCTGCTCAGCCAGGGCAGCTCCTGCAATGCAAGACCACTCTCAGCTCTGACTCCCCCTGCCACCACAGGACCAGGCAGAGGGGGTCCCCTCACTGCTCAGCCCTAAGTTGGTCCCCACACCATGTGCAGGAGAGTGTTAGGGCTGCCAGATACCCAAGAACTCTCCCAGGAGCCCAGATGCCTGCCCCAGAGGATGCTCCTGGCAGCTCTCCCACAGAGGAGCTACATCACAGCAAGCCCGTGGGGTTCCTCACCACCTCTCCTGTGCCCACAGCAGCCTGACAGGGTGAGGGCGTGGGGCTGGGTGCCCAGAGACCCCACAGTTTGGCTCAGCCCTGAGTGGAAGCAGCAGGGCTGCGGGGGGGCTCCTGCCTGGCGTTCACTCTGTACTTAGAGCTGGCACAGGGCTGCAATTTACAATCAACCTGCTGTTTGAGCTAATTGTGCTGTAATTGCTGAGCTGTGCTCGCTCCTGTTTCACCAGAGAGCGGCAGTTCTTACACTCCTCTTGCCAAGACAGCACATCCTGCGGCCAGCCCCACGCTCAGCCCATTTGCTCCCACCCGACTCTGCCCCAGGCAGAGGCAGTTCTCCTGCCACTCTGTCTGCCAGCAAACACCAACTCTGGTGCCTGGGAGCTGCTGGTACCCCTACCAGCCCCCACTGGAAGCGGATGCCAGGGGAGCAAGGCAAAGCTGCCACACCACAGGATACGGATGGGCAGGGAACTCCTCCCAAAAATGCCTCTGCCTTCTTGGGGGGCACCTTGCCAAAATTTATTTTTGATTAGCTAGGATTAGTGCAAAGGAGGAGCTGAGCAGAGCTTGGGGGATAGGCAGGATGGGTCTTGGGTGCCACTGTCCCACTGCAAGGCGAGCTAGCGAGCACTGAGGGAGGAAGGTGCCAGATTATCCACTGTAAGCGAAGGACACTGTCACTAGAGGGGCTGGAGCTGGTTCCCAGCAGCTCCTGTCGCTCCCTCCTGCTGATGCCGCAAAACTTGTACATCCTCCGTGCTATTTAAAAACCCCACCTCTGATAGCTGAGAGACATCAGAAAGCCGCAGGGCAGGCACAGGGGACAGCAGGCTCCACAGGGACAAGCTCAAGGGGAAGCGAGTCCTGGAGAGGGAAGGGGCTGCAGAGGAAGCTGAGGGCGGCCCTGGCCCCGAGAGCAGGTGGGTGGCCCCGAGAGCAGGTGGGTGGCCCCGAAAGCAGGTGGGTGGCCCCGAAAGCAGGTGGGTGGCCCCGAAAGCAGGTGGGTGGCCCCCGAAAGCAGGTGGGTGGCCCCCGAGGCTCGGTGCTTCCTGGGACCGGTGCTCACCCCGGGGCCGGTGCCACCCAGAACCGGTGCCCCCCAGGCTGGATGCCTCCCAGGACCGGTGCTCACCCCGGGGCCGGTGCCCCCGCTGCATCCTGGGGTGGTCCCTGGGGCCGGCGGGGGTCGCGGCGGTAACGGCAGCACCGCAGGCAACGCCGAGCTCGGAAGCGGAGAAACTCCCAGCCCGGCGGGTGCGCAATCAGCGCTAATCAGGTCGCTGGCTAATTGCGGGGCCTCCCGCGGGGCGGTGATGGATGGAGGGCGGGGGAGGCTACGGCTGCGCCCCGTGGCCGGTCCCCGCCTGTCCCCGCCCACCCCGGGCATCCTCTCGGCCTCTCACCGCGTCTCTCCTGGCCCGGGGCAGCTGACACACTTTGTCTTAGAAGCATTTACACAAAACGAGCGTTAAAAACCCGCAAAGATGCTGCGAAATTGGTTTGGAAAGGAGGTTTTTCTGAGAAAACTCCTCTTCCAAGTCCCAAATTTTTCTCCAGGTGCCGCATCCACCATGAAGTCGCCATAGTGTGAGAGCTGTGTCCCCGCTGGGTGCCAGGCAGGAGGGTCAGCCTGGTGCTGCTGCCCGCACCGAGGGGCATCGCTGCCCTGGCAGAGGGTCCTGCTGGCACGCCCGGCTTGGTGGGACACCCACAGCCTGTCACTGGTGCAACACATCTGCACCCCACAGGCTGGGCTTTATGGAAATTCCCACCATAATCACATCGAAAACCATCAAACTATCTAATTTAATTTCTTTGTGAAAATAAATAGCTAAAGTGGCCCTAGGTACACGCATAAATACTTCAGCTTTTTGTTGGGCCCGTTATTACTTCTCCCAGCTTGTGGAGTTGTAATGCACACTTAATAAGTACATATTTATTGCACGTCTCATCCCGGTGGAATACTGAGGAAATTTTGCTGAATAAGCAGGAAAACAGCTTAGTCTGTAATAAAAAAAGGGAGGGAGTTAAGAGAAAATATGCTGGGTAATTAATGATTGGGCTTTGAACAGCCATAATTTTTTATTAAGCAAGTATGCAAATATGGCATAAGTGGCTGTGTTAGTATTCAACGGCCTTTTTTAAACACTGGTGGCTGATCTCTGGCAAGAGCAGCTCTATTCTCTTGGTGCCTGTGTGCAGAGACACAGTGTTGGGCATTCCTGTGTCTGTGCAGGTGTCTGGGGGCACAGGTGGGCACGTGTGGCTCTGTACTGCTGCCCACCCTGGCCTGCACAATACACTGCCTTCTGCTCCTCCCCTGCTCCCATCCATCGTCCCTGTCTCTGCTGCTTCCTCTGCCTCGCCGATACATTTATTGCATGCTTCATTAATCCTGATAAATATGTGGATTAGTGGTACACAAGGCAGAGGAGAGTGGGTTGGGAGAAGCAGTTCCTAGGATGCTGCCACCACTGAGCTCCCAGCCTCCTGTTCCCACTCCCACTGGCACTCTTGGGGCTGCCTGGCCACCAGCTGTGCTTGATGACACTGCCAGGTCCCTGCTGCAACCCCCGGGACAAGGACCTACTGTGTACCTGGCACCTGCAGCTGGGAAAGGGGAGAGCAAGGAGCCCTGGAGTTCAGGACAGGCAGGGAGAGGGACAATGGCTCCTGGGGCTGTTCCCAGAGCTCCATTCTAAATGTGACATCTACAGCAGCCTGCAAAGCTGAAATTTCCCAGGCAGAGCAGCAGCACCACAGCCACACAAGCTGGGACAGGCACACAGGTGACAAGAAGCTACTGAGCAAAGGCCAGACCAGCCAGGCACCTCTTCATTTAAAGGGAGAAGGAAAGGTCATCTTCATGGGCCCCCTCACTGGAGGAGCAGAAAGCTGCAGCACAGAGCTCAGTGTCACTCCTCTGGTTACCAGGGACCGTCTGGCACAGAGGGGCAGTACTAGGGGCTGCCAGGCTGCAGGAGCATTCAGCTGCCCCTGCCCTGTGAGGAAGTTCATGAAGATTGGACTGTCCTGGTGTTGCAGGGGCAGGAGAGGCCGTGCTGGCTCCGTGCATGGCTCAGCCACAGTCTGGTCAGGGCTCTGGGGGATGCTGAATGTGCAACACTGGGGGGCTGCACACAAACGGCACAGGACACTTCACCCCCTGAACACGTCCTGCTGCTCCACGGTCGGAGGAGGTGACTCAGCAGAGCAGCTTTTGGCCACCAAGCTGAGGGACCGGACCCTGAGCACACCCCTCCCCACGGGATCAGCAGGGCAGGGAAGGGCTGTGGGGACGGCCGGGCTGCAGGAGGGGCAGAGCCGTGGCAGAGCACACAGGGACGCTGGCAAACAGCAAGCTGATCTCCCCATTAGCCTCATTAGCGCATGGCTGAAAGACAACATGAGTTTAAATTAAGAAGACATCACAGTGGTCCCAACTGTGTTATCACTGTGCTCAGAAAGAGCCCGACAGCTGCTATTTAATATACCTTCATGATCTGTCAGGGCACACACACACTGCACAGCACAGCGCCTGCCTCTGCACACACGTGCTTCTGCATGGCTGCACGTCTCACATGTACACAGCAGCACCTTGCTCTGCACGTGGCCGCTGCTGCACAGGCGTGGTCAGTGCACAGGAGTGAGCACTGCACAGACATGAGCACTGCACAGGTGTGATCAGTGCCCAGGAGTGATCACTGCACAGTGTGATCCCTGCACACACATGCTTGCTGTGCAGGCATGGGGGAAGGTCA
>JAOEGS010019242.1:22258-43999 GCA_025447755.1 Corythornis vintsioides
AGCCCTGGTGCAGCAGCTGGCAGAAGCCTGGCTGCAGGCTGGCAGGGCAGGGGCTGTGGGGGTGATGGCATCGTGCCAGGATCACTGCTATCAGCCCTGGGAGGTGCTGATATTGGCACTCGGTGTTTGTACTGCACGTTCCCAGCGTGATGCTTGCCAGTGACTCCCACTGGCACAGGGAGCTGCTGGCTGTCATGAGGGGGGGAAAAGGAACATCTTGCTCGTGGGCACAGAGGAGCCAGGACCTGCGCTATGGGGGAGCTGATGCTGAAGGTGTGAGCTCACCAGAGACACCCAGGCACTCCAACAGGGGGTGAGCAGCCTGGTGTCCCACACTGCTGCCTTGCCTGCAGGCTCCTCTGCCAGCCCATGGTCCATGGCCTGCAGCAGCCTGGGTGATGACAGTGCTGCCCTTCGTGCCAGCACATGCAGAAGGGCCAGGGTGGTCTGTCCCATGAGCAGACACTGCCCTGTCCCAAGAGCCCGGTGCATCTCGCAGAGAGCGGACTGTCCCCTCAGCCCAGGCCAGCAAGGCAAGCTGTGCTCAGGGGCTGGGTGCTTGCTGTCAGGCACCAGCAGCAACAAACATTCTCCGTAATGGATTTCCCTGCCAGGCTTGTGAATTTCCCACACGCTTAGTGACAATATTGGAAATGCATCTGAGCGCATTAAGCCATTTCAGATGGCATTTACCTCGTGCCAGCCCCTGTGCAGTGAGCCCTGCGGGGCAGATCGGGCAGCAGTGGCAAGGGGACTGTGCCACTGAGCCCCACAGCTGGGATCACAATGGCACAGGGGCTGGGGCTGCTGCCTCTGTGGCCTGGCTCACTAAGACCCCCAGAACCCTCTGTCTGGGTGCCAGGCACTGCTCATGGCTCCACACATGGCTCTGCACAAGGCAGGTGCCAATTACTGCTTAGAGCTTTCTGCACCACCCTGCATTGAACTGCCCTTCGAGGCACGGGCTGGAGCCTGGTCTGTGCTCACATCACTGCAGGGAGCACAGCAGAGCCCCACACCCTGGGACCATCCTGCATGGCCTGGGGGATACAGGGGAGAAAAAAGCTTGGGGATGAAGTGCCAGGCAACTCTTCATGGAAAGATGGCAACAGGGAGAAGGAAAGGTCATCTTGCTGGGCCCCCTCACCAGAGGAGCAGAAAGCTGTAGCACAGAGCTCAGTGCAGACCTGCTGCCTCAATTATTTATAGGTACCATGGGTAGAACATGTTTTAATGACATTTGTGCTGGAGCTCAGCAGTGCGGATCTGCACCAAGCCAAAAGGAATATGTCAGAGGCTTTACGGGTGGTAAAAGCAGTATGTCAATCACAGGGGCATGCTCCCCTCAGCCCCTGATTGTGCTGCCCTCAGCCCGATTGTGCTCCCCTCAGCCCCTGTATGGTGCTCCCCTCAGCCCCTGTATCATGCTTCCCCCAGCCCTGCAGAGAGCCCACCCACAGCCCCATGATGGACTGATGCACAGACATGCAGTCAAAAGTCACCAGGCTTTTTTTTTTTTTTTTTTGTGGTCAAATCACAAGTAATAAGCTTTCTCCCTAGAATTAGAGTGACATCCTGGAAAATTATGTTCTGGTTGCACAGCACATGATGGAAAAACAATGGACTCCTTGGGAGGGGGTGCCTGTCCTCCCATCAAGCAGCCATGGTGGTGGCTGGGCAGGCTCTCATCACCCATATTGAGCTCTTTCCTGCTGGGGACACCTGCCCATCCACCCAGCTGCCCATCTGCCACCCTGACTGCAGGGACCCAGAGGCCAGGGTCCTGGCACCCAGGTCTGGAAGCAGCAGAGGCTCGGGCCCAAGCTGGCTGGCCACAGCGTGCTGCAGCACCTCCAGCAGCTTGCTGGAGAGGAACCCAGGACACAGCTACATTGCTGCTGCATCTCCAGCTCACCCCTGCATGCCTTGTTCCGGGACTTAAAGCTAATTGGTCCTAGTGTCTCTTTGTATTTCTGCTTGCAGGATGTCATTTTCTTCAGAAAATGCTCTTTTGCAATTACTGTGAATTACACATGAAAAGCAAGTGACCACATATTGATTGGAGCCCAGGAAAAGCACCAGAGCCATTTAGAGTAGATTAACTTTTTCTAGAAAATGGTTTCACAGTTATTTAAAGAGATTAATCAGTTCATTTCAGGTCATTTACCATTGTTTCTATGGAGTAGCCTCCCCCTCGGCACATGGCCTGGAATATCACCCTCTCCCCATCTCCCTTGTGCGAAGGGACGAGGCTGTTGGGAGGAGGAGTGCCAGGAGCAGGGCAGGAGCCCTTGTTCCCCGGGCTGTGCACTCAGTACTGCTCTCCTGGTCCTGGCTGGCAGAGCTGGTTCTGCACCACAGCTGCCCAGGGCACCCGCTGGGGATGCATCCTCAGCTAAGGGATGTACAAGCCAGCTTCAGGTGCAGCAGGGGAACGGGAGACCAGTGTTTCTGGGAGCAATTCCTGCAGCAGGTCAGAGCTGGGCATCACCCTGGGGAGCTGAACCTCCAAAGGGGTTCTATGGGCTGGGGCCTTGCAGAGCTGCACAGAAGGGCTCCTGAGAAAGCTGCAGTCAGAGAACTCAGTCTCCTGCCACCCAACAAACCCCTGGAGCCAGGTCCTGCCCTCTGTACAAGGTCTCTCTGGCTCATGGTCGCTGCACTGGTGCCCTCACCCCACCCTCCTGCAGCACCCTGCAGGCAGAGAGGCTCCCTCCCTGAAATATTTCAAAGCTTTTTTTTTTTTTCCTTTGAGAAGAAGGTACTGAAGTCAAATGGCTGCTGCGGTGGAATACTTTCCAAATGTCAACACAATCTGTGCTACATTACGGCTAAACGTGATAATCTTAACGCCTGGCTTCTTAATGTCAGTGGCACTGAAGCCTGATGGATTGACAGACAGCCAGAATGACACGCAGTCATAGCTGATAAGGGCTCTCTCCAGGGAAATCACAGCTTTTTAAAGATGCTGGCAGCTACCAGCAAGTACCTTTTTATTTGAAGGGATTACAAGCATTGATTGCACTTCCTGTTTTCTTTTTATCACATTTCTGCACCAAGTCAAACTGGGGCTGCGAGCTGAGCCTTTCAGACAATTATTCTGCAATAATGAAGGCGTGTTGTGTTGGGTGTAATGAGTATTTTCAATGCCTAATTTGTGTGCAGTGTGGGGGGATTTCAGCAGCTGCCGGGCTCCTGGCTAGAGGTGAGTGACTCCTGACCCGGGAGGCAGCTCTGCAGGCTGACTCAGCCGGGGCTAAGTCAGGGGGGGTCGTTTCTGTGAGAGCTGTGTGCTTCCCCCAGAAGAACAGGGATTAAAACTTCTCCAATTACTGTGGCTACAACACTGGCTAAGGGGATGCAGTCTGCTTGGAAACAGCCCTTGCCTGTTCCCCCAGCAAACAGCTGGCCTGGCTCACCCACCTGGGCTGCTGCTCTGCTGCAGCAGTGGACACAGATGGAAAGAGCACGTCCAGAAAACCACGGCGTGGCTGGGCAGGGCAGTTAACAATCCACAAGCTACAGACACCGTCACCAGCCACAGACGAGAGATGTCTAAGAACAGCCCCTGGCATCCTGGCCACAGGCTCCCTCCCTGTGTTTACCTTCCCTGCCACCCAGTGTCGTGACATTAATGCCAGCTGCTGACCCTCCGTGTGTTCCAGCACCAGCGAGGCCACTGGCGTGGGCGGGCTGAGCGAGGCTCTTCGTGACACTGGGGCTGTGCCAGACTCTGTGGTGGCCCCTGGCTACCTGGGGCCAGTTCAGTTCTGCCGAGCCCAAGGAGTTCTCCTAAGCGTTAGAAGAAGAGTCATGAATATTTCGCTCACCTGGAGAAGGGTGATGAGGCCAGGAGGAAAAGCAGGCTGGCTGATGTCCAACCTGGCCAACCCTACCCGGCACCAGCCTCCTGAGTGGAAGTGCCCTGGCAGGCAGCTGGCACGGCCGCTCTCCACTGTGCTGCCCTGCTGTGCTCAGCGGGAGGAGGGGAAGGTTTAAGCCCCACTGGCTGCCTAGAGGCAAAATTCCAAGGCCAAGCAAAATTAAATTATTTTGCTTCTCCCTAAGTTCTTTGGCTTTTGGCAACACACAACTGGGCCAGCTGCCTGGAAACTCAGCCCCTGATGCTGCCAGCGAGCTCGAATACCTGCTGCTGCAGACCACGAACCTAGCTCTCCTCCAGGATGCTGGAATCACTCCTGGGATGGGCTGGGAGGCAGCGGAGCCACGGCAAAGAGAGAGAGCACAAACGGGAGCCCCATGGCACAGCAAGAAACCCATAACAAGACAGAGCTGCTGTCTTTGTACCGAGCACAAAGAGCAGAGATGCAAAGTCAAGATTATGCTGAGCAGCAAGAGTCTGACACCAACCCTAAAGAGAGCCCAAGGGCTTGGTAAATGAAACGATGCAGGGAGTGGTATTAGCTAGGCAGAGGTGGTTAAAGCAATCAGCTTTCTGATGACAGAACAGCTTCCTTGGAGGATATGGGGGGAGAAGTGATCACCTTCCCCAGCAGCGTATTACCAACACGAGTGGGAGGCAGAGGCTTACCAGAGATGTATTTTTCTCCTGGGGGTGCAGATATCACTGCCCTTTTTTCATTTCCCCTTAATGATCCCAGCAGATCGCATCCATCTTTTGCAAATACCTCTCTGGAGGAGGTTTGGACACCTTGCCTTCTGGAGCTCACCGTGGCTCAAAGCAGAGGCAGCAGAGGTGACTGCTGCTGGGAGCAGTTCAGCATCCAGCTCTGCTGTAGCACGGGGCCACCAGCCTCACAGGGCTCACCAGAACTAGAGAGTGGCAAATGCCACCGTCTTCTGCTGCATCCCATGTCACAGGGGTCCTGGTTGAGCCATGGAGGGGCCACTGAGCTTGGTGACTTACCCAGCCCTGGATAGGGAGCACTGCCAGAGCCAGGGCACCTTGGGAACAGCCACTTCTCTGGCAGAAATGCCAGACAATACAGCAGCACTGGAGTTGCCACGCTCTGCTCCTGCAAAGCTGGCCACAGCAGACTCCCCTCGGGCCAAGAAACACCCAAATCCACTGGCATCAGCATGCAGAGCAGAGCATGGCCAGGTTCTGACCACCACCATCACATCCAAGCACACAGCAGCCACCTCTGCACACACCTGCTTTGCTCCTACAGGACCCCACTCTACCCAGCACTGCACATTCTGCACCCACTGCCCCTCTCCCTGACAGCAAATGTGATCTCAATGAGCTGGGAGCCCTTGGCTGATGGTGCCACATGCTCCAGACCCCCAGGGCAGCCTCTGTTAGAAGAATCACAGAATAATCATCGTTGGAAAGGACCTCCTAGAGAGAAAATTGACCTGGAAGAAGCAACCCCACGCTTACCAGCTCAGCCTTTAGATCTGAGACTGTCCTGCCACAGGACACCAGTCTGGAGAGCAGGACTGGCTTCCTCTCCTGCAGAAGCAAGGAGGAGATCAACCTGTCCCTGCCCTGCCCTGCAAGCAGCCACTGGCTGCTGTGCAACTGCTGGAGAGAGAGAAGCTGCTATAGACAAATTTCCTCAAAGGGGGCTGTGTTGAGGGGCATGGAGCTCCTAAAGCATCTTCACAGATGCTTCTGCAATCAGAGCTCTCAATAATCCTCCTCTTTTGTCCTTAAGGGTCTGGTTCTGGCTGGCAATTTGTTGCTTTGAGCTCTCTGTTCCTCCACAAAACCCAGAAGCAAATCCTCCTCATGGCCCAGGCTCATCACTGCAGACCCTTGTGACAGAAGCACACTAAGTGCAGGTGCTGCCTCTCTCAGTGGGGAGTTCCTAGGACAATCCATCCACCCAGTCCCCAGACTCACAGATATCTGGGCTGCCTGTTTGGGTGCCTGAAGTTGGACAGCAGGATTCAGAGATGAGAGCTCTTGTTTCTAAGATCCTGGGGTGAAAACCTGGGGTGCAAACCACCGGTGCAAATAGCAACTGCCTGATGAAAAACAATGCATAGACCGAGGTCTGCAGCTCTCCCTGCACATCTGAAAACCTCTCTAGCCTCAAGGCTCCTCACTTCTGTCACAGCATCCCACTACCTGCTGTTGTCAAAGGTCACCAGATGCTTCCTCCATAACATTTAGTGACTCATCAAGGGATGGGATGGGATGGGAGTGGAGGCATGGGATGGTGAAAGGTGCCTTTAGGACCTCAGGGATCAATCAGCCTGCTTTGAAGCCAGGTCTGCAAGGTGGTATTTCAATGACTGCTGCTTCATGGAGAGGTTTAAACTTCCCGTGATGTCTGGTGGCCAACACTGGAGCCACTGCAGTCTCGTGCACGTCCCTGCCTGTGTGCCAGCCAGCTGCTGTGTGCCACATCCAGCGGTGCAGCGTCACCACCCACGGCTGCAGCACTGGCAGCTGCACCATGCTGAGGCTGCCTGGTCTCGGGCAGGTTCATGCTTGTTTGCCATTAGCATGTTGATCATTCCCCAGCCCCTCGCCATCAAGAAAACCACCAGCAATTGATTTATCTGTGGTCACACTGGAGTGTCATTTATTTGCATCATTTCAGTATTAAAATTGAGCATGAAGGAGACTTTTTGCTCTAGCCAGTAACTGAACAGCACCAGAATACACACGATTGCCAACATGAGCACGGGTCGTGGTAACAAAACCTGTGGCAAATGCCCAGCCATAGTGAAGCTGGGGAGAACGTGACCAGGATCCAAGCTCAAGAGTGATCAGCTGGTCAGCTACGGGGCTGGAGAGACCTGCACTAAAGATGCACTTTTTAAAGAACATTAAGGAATTCTGTCGGCTGGGGAAGGAAGAATCATAAGAATGCATCATCAGACTTTCTTTTGTTGCTTGGCATTCAGTTTGCCTCATTCTCTGCTGTTGTTCTGCAGGACAAAGGCACAAGCAGCTGCCACTCTCCTACAGGGGCAGTGCTGCTGGGACTGGGCTGAGGAGCCTGTGCTGGCTGCAGCAGCTCAGACCTGGCGCCAGAGCTGGGAGCAGCCGTGGCAGGCACTGCAGCCAGCCTAGAGCACGCACCCAGCACCTCGTGCTGCTCACAGCACAACCCAGCTTTCTCCTCCCGAAGCAACGGGGAAAGCCAAGGACATTTCATCATTCCCATCAAATTCGGACAGAAAGAATGACCCTTCTCTTGCAGAACCTTTCTCTGATGAGCATGTAAATGCAAAGCAAGAGGCAGGCGGCGGAGCAGCGTCGTGCCAGTGGGAACACGCGGGAGGCAGCGCTGCGTGTTCCACTCCCTGGCAGGGAATGCACTGCATGGGGCTGTGCCACGGCCCGTGCTCCCACCCAGCAGCCAGCCCAGCCCCTCTGGGAAGGGGCTGTTGGCATCATGCTCACCGTGCAACACGAGGAAACGCAACAGGACGAAATGAGGGAATAGGACTCGGGGTAGACGACAAGGAAATAATTTATTTCCAGGTCCTAGAAAGACCTTGAAAAAATAACAAGGGTGAGGAAATCAACCACCTAATTTCATCTGGGTAGAGAATGAAAACCCAAGTGACACCGTCAGACACCGTGCCAGCTGCCAGACCCCCCTGGGTGCAGCGGCTGCTCCCGTGTTTGCGGGTGGGCAGCAGTGCAGCGCCAGCATGCGTGCTGGGGGACCCCGCGGGGGCTGCTCAACACGGACCCCCTCACACCCCGGCTCCTGGGACACAGCCCTGCTATTGCACAACGCTTCTGCTAGGGAAGGGCCAGCTCCAGAGGGGCTCGGGCACAGCTCTCCAGTCTAGAAGGAAAACACAGATAACGTTCCTGAGGAAAGAGGGGGCTGCCTCCACTCGCCCGCTCCAGGGCAAGGGGCTGCACCTGCCCAAGGTGGCGTGGCCACAGCTGGCACCTGAAGGGCAGCTCAGAGCCCTGCCGCCTCCCCAGCATCATCACAGTGAACCAGCAGCATGCTGGGTGTGGGTACCAGCACTGGGTGCCTGTTGTCTCCTGGGGGCACGCCAGAGAGACCCTGAGAAGAGAGCAGCTCCTGGTCCTGACATGAAGGCCAGGCTGTAGCTCCTGTGTGGGAAGCAGCAGCAGCCGTGGCACAGACGTGCCCTTCTCCTCTCTGTTGTCAGGTTGCACTCTGCAAAGGACCCAGACCAGCAGCCGAGAAATAAAAGACAGCAAGAAATGAACACACATATACATTTACAGTTAAACCTTCTCCAAGGGAACAGAACACTCCATGGCTAAACTAAAAGGACAAACCCAATGACAAGCCCAGCAAGTCAGGCCCTGTGAGACTTTATCAGTTACCTATCAACGATATAATTGATTTTTTACCAACAAAACAGATAAGGAGCTGCACTACCCAGCACCACCTGAGAAGCTGCCTGTGGGCACTGCTCAACACGCTGCTGTTTTCCACAGGGAAGTCAGTGGCTGGAGAGGTGCCGGGCACAGAGGGCTTTCCTCCAGCAGCATCTGTGCTCTCAGCAGCCATGGCACAGCGTGCCAGCCTCCTTCTGCCCGATTCTCCAAACCCCAGCTCTCTCACGAGGCCAGCACCACCGTGGGAGCTCAGGCCAGGTTCTTACAGGGCACTGCTAAGGTGGGGACACCCTGGGTACTCTGAGGTGCCACAGACCCACTGCCTAGCCTGCAGTAAACAGCTTGGGCACACAGCAGAGCCAGCAGGATCTGGCCTTATGCACAAGTCCTGGGGCTGGCTTTTCTGCTGCCAATGGTGATTCTTTCCTGGTAGCTGGATGTAAGCTAGAATTATCTCACCAAACCAGGGGCCTGGCATCCTCGCATTCTCTTGCAAGCTACAGCCCAGTCCTCTAGTTGAGATGCAGCTCTCCCTGCCACTGAAGCCCAGGGTGCACCAGTTTCCTCTGCCCGCCCTGCACAGCCCACACCATTTGGTGGAAAGCCAGCACTTGGCTGGGCCCTGCAGACTCAGGCCCAGCTGGCCCCAGCAGGCTGGCACAGCCAGCCCAGGGTGTGTCAATCCCAGCATCACAGCTCAGGCACCACACTGTGTCTCGGTGGTGGATGAGATATCCCTGTCTGTCACAGGGCCATGAGGCACACCAGGGCCTTTCAGACATCTGCTGTGCAGGGAGGGAGAGCCACTTCACATCACAAGCATCTCTGATAACGCCAGGACAGGTCTAAGAACTGAGTGATGAAGCAGTTGCAGCCTAGAGGGGAAGTGTGTGCTGAAGGGAGCTCCAGTGCAGCAGTCACCCCATGCAGGATGTGACCATGGAACCCGTTCCAGCACCCCCAGCACGGCACTTTCCCTCTGACCCCACGCAGGCAGCTGGGCACTGCTAGGGAGCCCATGCACCAAGGAATGGAGGACTCCAAAAAGTGAGTGAATGTAAGCAGGAAAAAGCAGAACAGAAGTTAAAAGCTTGTTTCCCCTGCAAGAAAAGCTCTTAAAGAAATCAAAGCACTTCAAATCTCTGACTCAGGTGACAAAAACAATTTAGACAACAAAAGGCTCCTGGTTTGCTCTTCCTCTCCTGAATCGGGCTCACTGAACAGATCTATTTAAAAGATAATTTGTAGGGGGAGAAACACCCTCCAAACTATCTTGAATTAGATTTTCTTAACGCATAGTGCTTTAATGGAGACTGGCATCAGGGGGATGACGATGGCTGCAGCGTCTCCTTTGAGGGCTCCATCCTCACCATGTGGGTGCAGAGGTGCCCGGGACGGGAGGCAGTGGCTGAGCAGCACAATAGTGCCCGGTTGCTCCCCAGCACCTTCAGAGCCCAGCTGGAGCCACACTGTCCCCAGGCAGCACCTCGTGGCACGGAGCCCTGGTCCAAGAGGTGCCGGAGCCCTGTGGGAGTTGGCAGCACGGCTACGACTCCTCGGCGTCGTCCTCACCCCTGCGCCCAGTGTACAGAGCTGCCAGCTGTCGGAATCGGGGCCCCCAGCCCCCCAGGTAGGAGAAGTCCTGCTCTGAGCCACTGGACCAGGTGTTGATGGAGCTGAGGGAGGGCACGGTGGAGTCTGAGCCCTCAAAGGCGTACGTCTGGAACGAGTCATAGGGCGGCACAGAGAGGTCCTCATCTGCCTGCTCCACCTTCCTGCAGATATAGTCTCTGAACACGGAGAACTCCAGGTCTGGGCTCTGCACCCACTGGGGGAGGGCATGGAGTTCCGAGGCCGGGTTTCTGCTCGGGACCCCCTCTCCTGGCCCCCCATCTCCATCGCCGCCCTTGATCTCACTGAAGTCGTAGAGACTGCGGAGGGCTGACATGTCATAGGCCTCTGTGTCCTGCTCGCCACCCCCTTCGTCGTTGTATTTGATGACATTGTCCCTCATGTCCTCGTCATCCTCGGCCGTCAGGTGGCTCTTGTGGTGCCTCTTCAGTGTGAGGATCAGGAGGACCAGCACTGGGAAAGGAAGAGACAGTCAGAGGAGCAGGGGCCAGCGCAAGCTCTGCTCCTGTGGGGGAGAGGGTGGCCCCTGCTCGGTGCCAGGATGCCCAGGCACGGCCCCCTCTGGCACAGGGAGCCCTGCAGCCCGGCCTGCCAGCTGGTTCCTATCAGCCAGGCTCATCGAGTAGCAGCTGGGCTGGGTCACTGGCTTGGAGAGAGGTTTGCCCGGGCTCCAGAGCAGACTGGGAGCTTCCTTTCCCATGCAGCGTGGCTGCTGGGACAGGAGGGACAGATGGATGAATGCACGTCTGGACAGACAAACGGATAGATTCTGCAGAAGATGAGTAGGAAAAGGGGGTGCATGAATCACAGCAGCAGCCAAATGCTGAGAGGGTGGATGTGGAGCAGATGGCACAGAGCCCGAGCAGGGAGCCGCAGCTGTGTCCTGGATCATCATCCATTCATCCCATCACCTTTAGAGCACCGATGTGCACTTTATTCGTTTGGGCAATTAGGCAGAAATTTGTTTGCGCTGCGTTGGAAAATGAAACCAGTGTAAAGTGCACCCTGTGGGAAAGGGTTTTCTAAATGGAGACACAGCAGGTGACGGGGAGCAGAAATGTGCCAAGGGGAGGAGACTTCACTGAACAACACGCTGGCCTCGGCGGGTGTCCCAACAGCTGAGAGCCCACACCAATACCAGAGGTGTCTTAGCTGCCCAATCCTAGTCCCGAGGGCACTGCAGTGTGCCTCTCTAAGCCCACCCTGCATGCACACAAGCCCAGCACAAGCTTGTGTCAGTGTGTCAGTGGCAGCCAGCAGGTCCCAGCCTGTACGATGCTCTGGGTTTGCATGCACCCAACTAAAAGCAGCACTACACATCCCATACCTGCCACCACCACACTGGGACTCACATGTGCCCCATCTGCTGCCAGATGTCTGCTCTGGCCACATCACCACCGCTGGCTGGCAGCTCTTGGTTCCTGCCCAATGAGGCAGAGAGCAAACTGGAAGCTCTCCAGGCTCTGCTGGGCAGCAGCACACTGCCTGCTCGCAGGGAGCCCAGCTCTGGCTGCCCTGCTGAGCCCAGTGCAGGAACTGGGGTGGACACGGAACCTTCCCCCCATGGGGCCTCCCCAGTGGCCAAAGTCCCCATGCCCCAGCGGAGCAGCCTGCGCCTTTCTGGCTGACGGGACTGGGAGGAGATGGGGCAGAAGGAGCCCGGGCAGAGATGGGCACTCACCAACCAGGATGAGCCCCAGCGGAGCAGCCTGCGCCTGCCTGGCCGACGGGACTGGGAGGAGACGGGGCAGGAGGAGCCCGGGCAGAGATGGGCACTCACCAACCAGGATGAGGATGCACACCAGCAGCGCGATGAGCGCGCCGGGGCTCAGCGCGGCCGACACGACGTAGGCGGTGCTGTTGCAGGACTGGATGGCGCCGTGGCTGTCGCAGCCGCACACGCGGATGGTCAAAGTGCCCGTGCTGCTCAGGGCTGGGGGGCCGCTGTCCACCACCAAGATGGGCAGCAAGTAGACGTCCTGCTCCTGGCGGTTGAAGCCCACTCGCTGTGTATGCACCGCAGCGGTGTTGTCTGCGGGAACAAGCACACCCACAGCCAGGTCACTCCCACAGCACAGGACTCACCGTGAGCTCCTCCACGCCCAGCACAAACGGCGGTTGTTTGCGTGCCCACTCCAGCAACATCCCAAAGAGGGCATGGGGACTCTCTCCATCGCAGGGATCCGGCTTGTGGATGTTCTGCACCGCAGCCCCTCAGATGCCTGGAGGTGGCCAGCTCCGCTCCAGCACGTGCTCTTCTGCTGGGCAACTTGGGGCCAGCCTGGCACCTCACCTACCGGCGTGACCAGGGCATGGTGAACCCAACGCAGGAGCAACGGCACACAGGTGTCTAAACCCTGCTGACCAACAACAATGCAGCTGGAGCAGAGAGGGAAAAATCCTTCCAGACAACTCCCTGAGCAGCCCAGAGCAAGAGCTGGGATAAAAATAAGTTGCTGAGATGGAGACCAGAGTGGTCAGAGGTCTGCACATGGCACTGAACCCGCAGGAGTAGTTGACAGCTTCCAAACCCGAGAGCTATGGGTGAAAGGTCTCACCCCAGCCAGAGGAACAAATACCCCTAGGATTCCTTGTAACTGCTGACAAAGCAGGCAAAGCTCCTTCCAAGCCTCCCAGCTGAGCCAGTCCTTCTCCACCCTGTCTGCTCAAACCAAACCCGGCTCTTTCAGGGGCTCAGATGGCACAGGTAGCCCATTACAATCCCATTAATGCTACCACTTCACAGGACCCTTCAGGGCACCAGTGTCAGAGATGAACCCCAGCAGCAGCTGAATCCAGATGACCTGGAGAAGGGAAAGTAGAAACAGGGACTGAAAATCAGCTCAGCTCCTTTCTGGTGCGTGCTGCTTGCTGCCAGGCAGCAGCAGAGTGGGCAGGAGAGGACTGAATAGTAGCTGAAGAATTGCAGCCAGATGTCAGGAGTTGCTGCTGACTGTCTGCAGTCTTTATCTAATAAAACACAGAATGGCCCACTCACAGCAAGGTGCTGCTGTCTACAGACTTTCTCCTCATTGCACCTGATTTATGCTGGACTGGCCCCTTTCTGTATCAATCAGCTCTTCGATCGGAACAGACATCTATTCTAATTCTGGCTCCTGGGCTGCCTGCCACCCTGGAAATTGCTGTATGGATCGGGTGCCACATGGGAGCACGTGGGGTACGGCAGGGGAAGGAGGCAAAGCAAGAGCAGGGGGCAGGAGGCAAAGCAAGAGCAGGGGGGCAGGTGGTAAAGCAAGAGCAGGGGGCAGGAGGCAAAGCAAGAGCAGGAGGCAAGAGGCAAAGCAAGAGCAGGGAGGCAAGAGGTAAAGCAAGAGCAGGGAGGCAAGAGGTAAAACAAGAGCAGGGGGGCAAGAGGTAAAGCAAGAGCAGGGGGGCAGCACACACTGATCTGCACATCAGGGAAGATCCACTGGCCAGCTGGGAAGCAGGACAGGTCCTGGAGATACTGTGCAGCAGGCAGGGCAGAGCAGAGCACAGAGCCCATCGACCCCCAGCTGCTCAGGGCTGAGGGCAGCACAGTTTGGGCAGAGCCCCTCACCCAGCTCTGCCTGTGCAAATGGCAGAGGAGCTGGAGCCAGCACTGCTGAGACCAAGTCCAGCAAAGGCCAAGAGAGGACAAGGTTGGTCTGGGCAGTCTGGAAGAGGAAGAGCTGGGCAATCTGTGCCCCCTGTGCCAACACCCAGCACGTGACGGAGTCAAGCACAACTGGGTGCAGTGAGAGTGAGAAGAGGGGCTGTCTGTGCCCAGAGGGGAGGCAGCAGTGCACGGGCTGGTCCCCAGAACGGTGCCCAGCTGTCACAATGCCAAATACCAGGCTGCTGCTTCCCATCGCCAGGCTGCTGGCCCTGTGCTGCCAGAATGTGACTGTGCTTGTGGGGAGAGCTGGCATTCCAGTGTAAAGGAGACATGGAGAAAGACACTTCTCCCAGTTCACCTGAGAGCACAGGTCTGCCTCAAGAGCTCAGCATGGGAAAAGCAAGGACACTCTAGAGAAAACCAGCGAGCATCTGGATGCTGAACTGAAGGCCACAAGGAAAATATTCAAACCCAGGTACTATTAATGCATATGGAACAGTGCTGCAGAGCACTAGAAAAACTCTTCCTTTGGATGTAGCACCTTTTATGCATTAAGGGAATTTTCCAGACAACCTCACTCACCCCTGCTTGCAGCACCAGACTTCAGGCACCATCCTCAGGAGCACAGGGAAGACAGCACTAAGGAAAGTACCCACATGAGTCCATCTGGGGACAGTTTGCCTTAGAATCCCTCCTCCCAATGTCCTGATAGTGCCTGCAATGTCAGCCCTCCACCTGCACAGCTGCAGCACCCAGCACCAACCCCTGCTTGAGACTGATGTGATCAGAGTGCTGCAGCATCACCAGCCTGTGGAGAGCACAACCTTTCTGCCCCATAGACATCACCTGGCTCCTCTGTGTGCAAGGCAGGGGCCACCAACCCTCTGCCAGGGCAGCCACCTGGTCTTGCAGGGCATCTGCCACCATGGCTGAGACTCCTGGAGCTGCACATAGCACCAGCACAGCAGAGGTGCCAGAACGAGCAGGGAAGCACCAGTGAGACCGAGTGCAGCAGCCTGCCAGCAGCAGAGTCTGCCCAGAAGCTTCCTGCTACCTACCAAGGATGAACTAGGAAAAAAATAGCTAATAATTCGCACAAAGGTAACAAGATCTCATTTGGTGCTGCTCCCTCAGCTTGCTGCAGCGTAGCAGGGAAATATAAATAACATTAATGGCACCATCTCAGCAAGAGGCCAAGACTAACTCGTAGCTAGCCCAGATAAACATAAGCCTTGGGCATCTGTATCCAGTAGAGATGAAGCCATGGGTTAAATGGGACAGACCAGGTTGCTGTAAGCAAGACTCTGGCCCTCAGCCCAGGAAGGTCACCTTCACTGTCACCACACCAGTCAAGTAACCAGACTGAGCCTGTGGTCAGATCCTGGCTCGAAGGATCCTGTGCAAACAGCCCTGTACCTCCCTGTGCTGCTCAGCCCTCCTCCAGCCCAGGCCTGATGAAACACTGTGCTTGGGAGCTGCCTCTGCCCGGGCACACAGCCCTCCAGCACTGGCAAATGCAGGTCTCACCTCAGCTCCTCACTGCTCTGGCAACGCAGCGTAAGGCTGGTGACTCCCCTTCTGTTTACAGCCAGCCCCAGCTCCTGCGAGGAACCTGCCACGAGGCATGCTGTATTTTTAGAAACAGTGGCTAGAAATCAATGGGAAAAACATGTGCAAGTCACAGAGAGGCAGCCACAAACCTCAGCTCAGAGGAGACTGCTCAGCCAGTGCGTCGCACCACCGAGCCTCCTAGCATGGGAAGAAGTGTTTCCACTGATGAACCCACAAAGTCTACATAAAACAGCTGGTACTTAAATGTATCATCAGCACAACAGACAGAGAAACCTCTGCTCAGCTGAGGAGGAGCTCAGGTCCTGCTCTGCAACCTAAAACGCAGTGCTAGGGAGAGAAGCAAAAATCACCACTACAACATGCTATGTCAAACTGCATTTTGCATCTTGAACAGAGTGCCATGAGCACTTCCCTCAGGAGGGACCTCCACAGAAATACTGCTATGATGCAGCTTACCAGCTGGACAGTCACACCACAGCCTGGCAGAACAGCTCCCTCCCAGCAGAGATGGGCTCCTTGCTGCAGCCGTGGCTCCCCAGGCTCCTGGGACAACCCTCTTCTCTGTAACCTGCAAACTTCTCGTGTTTTCCCTTCTGAGATGCTCCAGAAAAAGCAGTGGTGCTGCCGGGCAACATGGTGTATTTGACCAGGGAAGTGAAGAAAAGTTTCCCCGGATCTGAGAAAACGTACCATGGAAAATGCAGCCAAAGCAATCTCCTTCAAAGCAAAGTAATCCTTCTTGGTGCAGTTTCTCCACAGACAGATGACCCAAGGCAGCTGCTCCAGGAGCGAGTACTGGCGTCATGTTTATATCACTGCAGCCTGAGTCATTGCCAAGAGCAGCCAGGCAAGCCTGACCCTGCAGCCTCTCATGTCTCTTCCTCGGCAGCAGCCTCCTGCTAAGCCCATTCTTGGGATCATGAAGGTGAGGAGTAGTGTTTTCCAGGAGATGGCATTGAAATCTGAGCAGACATTAATCCACAGATTTCCTGCAGAGATGAGTTTGTATCTCCACACGTAGGTTTTCGTGCCCAGTCTTCACAAGGTTGCACTTCGTGCCAGTCGTGCCACTCCAAAGGGGCCATATGTTCTCTGAAGCCCCAAGCCAAAACATTTACTTTCAGTGCCATCTTGCTACACAAACTGACATCTCCTCTGCAGGTTTCCTGTGCCACCCTCTCCCTGAGCACGCAGTGATGTTATCCCTCGTGCAGCCAAGGGGAGCTGGCACCTCTGCCCATGAAGAGCAAGTCACCAGGCAAAGAAGAAATGAACATGAGCTGAGTGTGCAGGGACCCCTCAGTTCTGCTCTAAGAGGGGAGCTCTGCAATATCCTCTGCTGGCAGCATCACTAGTCTCTCAGGCTCCCTCTCCAAAAAGGCTGTTGGTAGATTCAGAGGTAGAAATAATGAACTTTTCTCACACCCTGATCTCAAACAGCAGTAGAGAGCAGAAGGGTTCAAGTTACCCCCAGTTTGGATTTTGATATCCCTGCCTTCACCCACACTCCTGGGGCTCCACATGTATCCAGCAGCTGCTCTGCAGCTCTGCCAGCTCCAGGGACGTGCACACAGCTCCTGGCTGGGCCTGTGGTCACAGTGTCACCAGAGGAGCCCCAAAGGAGCAGATGTTCCTCCAGCCCCAGGTAGATGCAGCTGGTAAGAGAAGAGCCCGATTTTCCCCTTTTGCCAATTCCCTCTCCCAAGTTCTCTGGGTGCCAGGCCACAGCATTTGATGCTCTGTCCCCCCTCGCCCCCGTCAGAGCAGCATCTGTGCTGCTGGTACTGAGAACAGCATCCCTGTGGGGCTGGAGGAGGCTTCCTTTGTCCCGAGGCAATCTTTGAATCCCAACATTTCGGTTTTGCTTGTTACGATTTTCAGATCTTCTGTCATCCATTACATCTTCCTAATGAGACCTGCAGAGAGTTCAGACATCTGCTTGCTTAGCCCTTGAGCTCAGGAGTCAGTAGCTCCATGTGTCACTCCATATTATCCAGCACCCCTTCCAGGTTGCTGGGCTTGGATACTTTCTACCATTCCTTCCAATACTATCAGCATTTCTTGGGAAAACTCAATTCCAGGCTTTAATTGCCTTTGATCCTTCTGTAATCAATTTTCCCAGGCCAGAAAGACTCAGCAAAAGGCGAGTCCTGAGGAAGAGGATGGTGAATGAATTTGGAGTGGCACCGACTGGACATGGGTGAAGTCAGCTTTTCCAATTCCCTCTCTCCCTTTAGGCATTTCACTTGCTGGGTATCCTCCTTCTGCACTGCACTCACTGTTACCACACATTTCATTTATTCCTTGTCTGATGAGGTGCTTGAGCACTCCCTTGGACAGAGCAAAAGCAAGGCAAGACAGACAGCAGTGTCAGTGTTTCAAAAGCCTGGCTACTGCAAACCAGCTGCAATTCAGCAAACACCGTCTCCTGCCGGGTCACCCTTTGCTCCTGTGTCTGACCTGGAGCAGCAGAGCACAGGCAGCTCCGCAGGCTGCTCAGGGGTGAGGAGCAGGGCTGCAGGCATTGCTGCAGGCACTGTGCAAAGGTCATCCCTGCTCCCTGCAGTCTGGGCTGCAGTGGGGTCTGACCCCACGAGCAGCAGCATCGTGACTGCATCACGGCAGTGCCCAGCTGAGGCAGGTCTGCCCTGGCACCGCTCACCACAACACACCCACTGGCAAGTACTCCACAGACTCTTCCATCTGATGGACAGGCTGCCCCATCAATCACCCTGGGCTTTCCACAAGGAGCCCTAGCACAGCCTAGAAGGCATTCAGCATCCTCTCCTGCCTCTTGTGCTCGCTGCCTGCCTCTGCTCCCCGCTGTGCGGCGGGGCTCGATACTCAACTGGCTCTCACTCTTTCTGCTTCCACAGCCTCCTGTGGGGTCAGTTTTGCCACCAAGGGCCATGGCTGAGCAGCCCTGAGATGAGCCAGAAGCTCACAGATAGCTCGCAGACAGCTCATAGTTAGCTTGCAGATAGCTCACAGTTAGCTTGCAGATAGCTCACAGGTAGATAGCTCACTGCTGGCCCAGCCACCCAGGCTCCCCCACCTGCCCTCCCGTGCCCGGCTGCTCTTGCCCGGCCTGAGGGGCTGCCGTGCTGAGGACAGTCACCCTCTCAGGGTGGCTTTCTGCTGCCTTGCAGAAGCTGAGGGAGATAGGTGCAAAGTAAAAGACAGAAGGATTTAAGCAAGAGCTTAGTGAATCCATCTGTGCTGACATCCATCAGTGTCACTCCCTGGCTGCAAAAGCAATATTTATAAATCACGTTTCAAAACTGGCTACAAATTTGTACAAAGAAACAGATGGGCTGGTGATAGCAGTTTTGTCACCACTGATATTTATATGGAGGCGTAGAGACAAGTGCAAGAGGGGTGGAACACACCAGAGGGAGGCAAGGTGGGGGACAAGGGAGGGTGCAGCAAAGGAACCTGCCAGAGCAGGGGCTGAAGGTGAATGCACCCAGGGTGCTCGACACACTGGAGAAAGCCAAGGGAGAAACCAAAGGCAGGCAGGGAGATGCCACTGAAACACACCCAGATTAGAAACGAGGGCTGCCTCCATCTGCACAGGCCCCCACGTCCTCGTGCTGTGGAAGCCAGCATCACTTGGCAATTGGGAGGGTCTCCAAACACCCTCGAAATAACCCTACAGCAACAGATTTGTTTTCCCAAGAGCAGAAGGTGGGAGGTGATGCCAGCTTTTACTCATTTTATGCAGTGTTGCACCACATGCAGAGTCGTGGGATCATTTAGCACGAAGGATTACCCTGTGCAACAAGAGCCTCATTCCACTCAAGAGAGCAGCAGCTCGGGGATGCTGTGGAGCATGAGCCCTTGTCCTGCATCTCCAGCTCTCAGGTCACTGCTGGTGAGCACCAGCTGCACAAGCAGGGCGACTCCCCACCCGCTGTGGGCAGCAAAGCAGCCCCTGCCAAGCACCAGCCATCCACAGCAAGTTGCCTCCTGCAGAAGGGCAGGGATGGCTCTGGCATCGTGACCCAGACACACAGAGCTCTGGCCCAGAGCAGGGAGTGCAGCCCCTCGGTGCTCCTGGAGGGCTCTGGGTAGGGACAGACACTGGGGTGCAGCTGGGTGCACTTAAGCACATTTTCCTAAGGTCCTTCAGAGAAAGTGAAGGAGTTAATCTCTGGGTGTGGGGGGAAATCCTGCAGAGGATTAAAGCTTGCTTACTGATAAGAAGCAAATGTCTTGTGAACAGCTGCCCCATGAGTGCAGGGAGAGGGACCCGGGTCAGGGACAGCTGCACTTCCTAGGGCACAAAACACCATCAGTCCTCCTGTGACTATGTCTGAAGCCTTTTGCTGCAAGACCCATTTTGACTGCTCCTAATAATGCAGAACCAAACTGAGCAAGCAGCATCTTACATCAGCAGAAGGCTCCTCTGATAAGCTCAAAACAAACTAAATCAGACTTTTGATGGGTGAAGCTGCAAAAACAGAGAAAAAAAAATGGCTTAAAAACCCCCCAAACAAAATAAGTATTTCATTATGGTTGGACAGCTTCCACTTGGGTTGGCCCCCTGGACAAGTAAGTGCACATCTGGCTGCAGAAGATGCCAGTTTCTGCAAGGGTCCCCACGGTACTTACTGCTGCAATCAGCATTTCCACTCACCCAAAGCACCAGGCAAAGGCAGAAGCAGTCTGATAACACCTTTCTGTGTTGATATATTCCACACAAATGCAGCCTGACCTCAGTCCACCAAGCCACACAGCAGCCAGGGCTCAGCCAGCAAAACCTGCATCACAGGGGATCACAGCAGCAGGGGGGAGCTGAGGCACTGGGAGCCTCCCATACCAGAGGTGTGAAGAATTGGGAAGAGCTTCTCACAGAGACAGATGGGCCCTGTCCAGCCTTTGCTTCAGGATGAGCCTGACTGAACACAGAGGAACCACCACCCAGTGGGGAAACCAGTTCCACCATGTCCCAGATAACTCACAGTGGCCAAGGGCTGGCTGCTGCACAGCTCCACTGCCTCCCAGCTGCTCCATTTGCTGGGGACACAGGGCTGCCCACCCACACAGTGTCCCTGAGGTTACCCATGCTCCAGGGTTTACCTTGGAGAGGGATAAATCACAGTGCTCAAAATGGAAGCACATTAATCTTCAAATCCACATCACCTCCTTTGCCTGCAGGCAGGCCAGCAATTTTACACCAGGAAAGGAACTGAGAGCCTTGAAAACACCAGAGGCTACCCAGACAGCACAAGAGGAGCTCTGGCCCCATGTGCAGAGAAAAAAGCTGGCAGAGCCTCCTCGAGGAAATTCGAACTGCTGGCTGACCAGTCACAGCAACACAGAATGCCAGGGGTTGGAAGAAACCTCGAGAGAACATCTAGTCCAACCCCCCTGCCAGAGCAGGGTCACCCAGACCAGACCACACAGGAGCACGTCCATCAGCTCAGGTTGGCAAGGAGCCTCACAGAGTGCCCAGAGCATCCCGAGCTCCACCCAGCACAGAGGGACCATAGCCCACAGCCCTGTCTCTGTGCCCGTGGCTGCTCTGCCTGGAGGCACAGGACTGGGAAGGGTTCATCAGGGCTTACCCTTAATGTCCAGTAGAGAAAAGTGGTGGTTGTTGGCGGCTTCGGGTGCCAATGTGAAGTAGAAACGATGGCCACTCTGAGGCTCATCACGGTCTACTACGCTTATTGTGTGGATCAGCTGTGGAGAGAAAGCAGAGTGAGCACCAGTGGTGCCTCTGCCACCCCTGCCATGGGTCCTGCTCACAGGGTGTGGCCCAGCAGAGCATCACTGGCTTCTGCCCCAGCAAGGGATTTGTCCCTTGCCACAGCAAGCCCATGTCCCTGTAGGCAGGCTCAGCTGTAGGACACCGTGAACGTGGTTCCCAGCGTGACAGCAGCTGCTGGGGAAGATGTGCAGGCAGAGGGGGCAGGGTGGGCAGGCTGGCACTGGTCCAGAGTGCTGCTCACAGCGCGAGACTGCTGTGGGCCATGGTGAGACCCAGGAGAAGGGCTGGGGGACACCCGCTACCTGTCCTGGCTTGGCATCCTCACACACTGCAGCCTCGTAGGGGGTGGCGAGCTCGGGAGGATTGTCATTCACATCCAGGATACGGATACGGAGAGAGGCTCTCGACACCTGCAAGTGATTATCTGCAACACAAAAAGCAACAGAGCTTCAGCAGGAAGTGCCATCTACTGCTAGCAGGGCACAGACCCTCCTCATCTGTTCATCCAGAGGCCGTGGCAGAGGCACAGCTGCCGCCAGTGTGGAGGATGCAAAGCTGCACCTCTGCCTGGACAGTGTGGGCCGGCCCCGGGGGGCCGACAGAGGAGCTCTCCTCCTCACCACAGCCATGTTCCAGCAGAGAAACACAGCTGCTGGGCCATGTTCAAAGAATCCCAAAACACTGCAGTTGTCCTGAGCCACCCCTGGACAGCTGAGCACCCCTGAGTGCCCACACACAGGGTCAGCCGCTGCCAACAAGCGCCTGTGCTGCAGCCGGGGGACCCACAGATGCAGGGGGGCAGGTATCACCCCAGGTGAGATACCACCTCGAGTACTGTGTCCAGGTTTGGACACCCCAGTTCAGAAAAGATAGAGATTTGCTGGAGAGAGTCCAGCGCAGGGCACCAAGATGATTAGGGGAATGGAGCATCTCCCTGCTGAGGAGAGG
>JAOEGS010019244.1:0-25800 GCA_025447755.1 Corythornis vintsioides
TTGGATTAGAATCACCTCACCATCTAAAATCTCCTCCTTTGTGCATTTCTAAACAGCCAGATATGTGTCTGAGAAATACTATGCAATTATCTAATTAAGCAGGCATCTTTAGAGAAAAGGGCCCTTTCAGTTAGCTCAAATACAGAAGTCTAATGAATGCAAGCACTATCTGGTATTCCAGACTTTTTTCCTTAACAAGGATGCTGTTGTAGCAGATTTACAAGTCCTTTCCGAATGATGTTTGTAACAGAAATATGAATGTAACTTTACACATTGTTATATATATTATTATCCACTCATAAAAATCAGTACTTACACATTCAAGGTTCATTGAATATAAAGGAACTCCTTGAAATATTGCTTCCAATAAAAGAAGCAGGAAGTAAAATACCTCCCGAAAGGCTCAGTCTGGCACAATGCATAAAATAAATAGCAAAGACTTGGCCTGGAAGTTGAAAAGGTCCAGATTTCAATAATGAGGTCTGTTGTCACCATTTATAGTGTGGGAAACTACAATGCTCAACAAAAGTAAGCAAAAAAAAAAGCACCCTATTAGAACAATTCAACAATCTTTTCTTCATCTCATTAAGACTATAGCAGCCAGACTATAGTTAATGTCATATTTGCATACATCCTTACTATATTCTCTATTCAAATATTACCTACTTTTATTTTTCCCCTCTGGTTTAAGACTTGACTTATCTAAGCCTTCCTAGCTGTTTGCCTCAAAGACAGACCTAGCTGACACTTGACTCCCAGAGGAACAAAGCTGTTATTTTAGCAGCATCAGCAGTGTTCCCTGGCTTAGAAACTGGAAGGCACTGTTAGGTCATGAGGTCTCAGAAACAAAACCGTGGGTCATTTTGTAACCTCAACATAAGACCAAAGAACCAGAAATACGGATGTTAGCAATTTGCCATTAAGTAACAAGGCCCTTAATTTGTTTGATCTTCACCAAGCATGGCTTTTCCTCCTCCCAGCTCCTTCTCTCTCAGGTGTTGCTGAGTGTCCCCTCCCTAGTGTTCACTCATCCCACCCAATTTTGCAGGGCACGTTGACCATCAGAACAAAGGACTGAACTTCATATCTCAGTGGGTTTCATAGGAAAATACATCAGTATTTAAAGCAGCCAAAATGAATAATGCAATGCTGGAAAATTATAAACACGTGTATTTGTGGAGCACATATTGTGTAAAATATGCATCTTACAAATACACTTCCCACACAGGTTTATTTGTGTGCATTGACTCTTATTGTGGAAGTAATGAAAAAATATCAACATAGTTCTCTGAACTGCTGTTTCTGAAACTGAGAATTCCAAAGCAGACAAAAATTAATCCACTGACTAGTGGAGATGACACAAACAGGCAGAACATAAAAGGTTCATCTCTGAGCACTCTAAATGCCAAGAGAGAGGTATGAACATTAAGATAATACAAAGTGAATGGAAAAGGCAAGGTTACAGAGTATGGCTGAGAATAAAACCTTAATTTACATAAAGTGAGCATAAAAGTAAAATAAAAAAGAAAAGGAAAAGAATCAAGTAATGAATAAGGAGGCAGAAAATTATCTTTAACCTCTTGTTTAGATAATAGTCCATTAAAAGCATATTATTTAGTTAGATTGAAATCTATTATTCTCCAGTAAAATTAAAACAACAGTGAACACTTCTCCCCGTGAGTCTTTCCTAAGATCTCTGGCTATTACAGTGCAAGATACTGGTTGCTGTAACATCACTCTGACAACAGTGATGTTACTCCAGGAGGAAATCAACAGCTGGGCATTTCCAAACCTCATTGAAACTATATGGTAGGTATTCTGCAACAGAATGTGGCTATGTATGATTAAACTTGAATGAGTAAATCATAAGGCATATCAGCTAAGAGACACCACAAATGTTGGAATTCATTAAGGTTTGCAGTGAATTACAACTCGGGTTTGTAAACTGGAGAAGCAGTTCTGTGTACTCCACCCATGCTGCTTACAAGGGTTAGTAACACTGTAAAGGGCAAGAGCTAGTGAATATTGAGTAGAGGAATGATCTGGAGGTGTAGCTATTTCTCCTATTGGTGCAAAGAGTGAAAAAATAAGGCTCTTGTATGTAAGCATATTTTCTCAAAATGCAATTAGGAATACAATATCATAGGTTGATGAATTAATATCTCAAGTTGACCCTGACATGGAGATTAGAATGGCTGGAAGACAGAAGAATTACAATTAGTGTCATACATGGAAAAGTATTTGCACCAAAATATTTTAAGTATTTTCTTTCACCTCTTCACATTCACTCTACTATAACCATCATATTTGCCTTCCCATTCTTTTTAGTCCATCAGCATGCATATCACATTTACCACAATCACTGCTGTAAATTGTTGTATTTATTACAATGTTTTGAGTTAAGTACTTTCACCTCCATGTGGTGCTAAACAACACTTCACAATCAAGAAGTAGTAATTAAGACAAAGAGAACACATTGGTAGTACAGCTTTTCCGAGTAGGCCTAGAAAGACACAGATGTGCTCCACCTCAATTTCACTTTGAAATTAAGTGACCAGATAGCTTTATGGTTGGCAAAATAATGCAAGTAAAAAAGTAACCTCAGTAAGATATTAATAGAAATTGCTATACCTAAAATCGGCTGTGAACAGATGGTGGATGAGGAGTTTTGCTACCTATTAATTATTTTTATAAGACATTCCTGAAAGGCCATGAACTCTTTCACAGAATTTTCATTATTTACTGTGTAGGTATAGGATGGTAAAAAAAGAGTGTTTTGTTATGGTCAATATAACCTATAAAGGAGAAAAAAATACACTCCTGAGATGCAGAGGCTTATTGACTTTATATTTAGTGTTGTGACTGCATTATTCTCTGGATGTAAAAAAGTAATACTGCAAAGTAAAAAAGTGACCAAGTCTATCAACTGTTCCAGTTTAATTCTTTTGCAATTGAAATTATCATGTACTGCATGAATTTCTGCCCATGGTAACTATGGCTTCCATGTTTGTTATGTCTTTGGACTATTGTTTTAAAAACAATAGGTTTACAAACTTAAATGCTTAATAATGTAAACTTTACTCTCCTGAATTTCCCCTCTTTTCCTCTTTTTTTTTTTTTTTTTTCAAAAAAAAAATCATAGTTCAGAAAGTAATTCACCCAGTTTGTTTTACTGGATTTTCATTTTGCTTCCCATGCAGAATGTCTGAAAATTACAGCAGATGGAGAAAAGTAATGAAAAACTAGAACTACTAGTTATCTACATCTGTTGAAAAATTTATCTTACTGAGAAGAATTAGAGATCTATCAACAGCTAAGGCAGAAATGTTGATGTGACTTCTGCTTTTCATAACCCCTTTCCCCATCCTTTTTTCCCACCCAATTACACTGTACTTATTTCCTATGGATACATTGGCTACAGTAATCTTCCTCACAAGCACTGTACACAGAACCTGCCAGAAATCCTTGGCATTACTATCCTTTATATAATGACATCATTGTGCTAAATTGTTTGGCTGCAATTCCTTCCTTTTTTTTTTTTTCTTAACAAGAGGAACATTGGCATTTCCTTTGCTACACCAGTATTGAGTCTTTTTGGTGAATACACCCACACAATTCTTTTGCAACTGGTAGCCATGTCTTCACAACACTCACTTCTACTTCAAATGAATTATTTCATAATTTGGCACAATTTTGGCCTCAAATCCAAGTTTAATTGCATCCAAAAGTAATCTTTTGGAAATGGACACGTGGAAGTAATGTACAAAAATGTTTAATGTCTTATGTCTAGGCTGTCAAAGATGGGTATCTATTGAATCTCCATTGATGGGTCTCATTGTCAGGGAGACCATTTACAACTAAACATTTAACAGCAAAAATGTGTAATTGCACTTTAGTTATGAGAACTCTAAACAAAGGTTCCTTCCAACTCCATTAATTTCATCTTGAAGTGGAATGATCCATGGATTTAATACGAAAAATGATCCAAATAACATACCTGGGGTATTTCATCTTAGGGATCTTGAAAGAAATCAGTATTCTGTAGTTAATGAGCACTATTTTGTTGATTTGCCTCTTTAGAGAAATGCCCTTTTCATTATGGCTTAAAGCTTCTACTAGGCAGTCTTTACTGTATGTAAACCTTAATCCAGTTCTGCATGCCTTCTTTATAGATATATATATAATTCATATAAATATGGATTTTTTTCTGACAGCCTCACCAAATGAGTACCACATGGAATTTCATCTAAATGGTTTTACTTAGTAAATTAGTAAAATATCATTGTAAATTTGAGAAACTTTTTAAGAGCTAGAATTCAATGAAACTAGGGCAACTAACTGGTGAATTACATTATCAATTCAATTAACTATGTTCATATGTGCACAGATATTCCAAAAATCATAACTTCTACAAAGAGTATGAAAGACCAACTGCATCTCTATCAGGTTACTGCAGCAAGTCAGTAGCTATAACAAGATAAATTATTGGTGTTGAATCTAACTTGTTAGTTATTACTCCAACATTATTGTGAGACCTGTTTTCTCATTCTAGTCTTTACAAGCAGTTACTACAGTATTTTATAAGATATTTATTACCTGATATTTAAATACATTAGTCATAGAGAAATGCTAATATCTCGAAGTAGTTTAATTTTTGTGTACAATATATGCTATGCTATCAATAAATGTAAAAATCAAAACAAAACCAAAATCATAGCTATATGTTAAAATAATATGGATATATTTTTATTCATAAATTTAAACCTTAAGAAATCCTGACTATGAGAGGCTGAAAGTGTTACATGAAATTTCTAGAGGGTTTTCATGGACAAATTAGCTAGAGCTGATACCATAAGTGCAAAGTTTGCTTCATGCTAATTGAAGTAATCATAGTTATGAGGTTCTTCCCCTTCCATCTGCCCACAACTCATTCTGAATCCAATGCTAACTACTACTATTTGCTTTTATAAAACAACGTATTTTAAGCTTTTAAGATATTTCAACTGAGAATAATTATACAAATTCATCAACCAGTTCCTGACATGGAATACAACAGATTATAAAGCCTCACAGAAAAGATTACGTAAAATGAGCTCCTTTGAATACTGCTTCAGCAAAGCACTCAGGTTCACTTTTTATCTTAATTCTATTCTCAGCTTCCACTACCTTCAAGGAAATGAACACACTTGAGTGCTTTGCTACACAATGATAGGATTAGACTAGTACTTGAAATAAAGCATGTGTTTATGGGCCATGCACAACATGAATTATGGTTTACCTTAGTATGTCAGACTGCAAATCACAGGAGCTCAGAAGAAACTCAGTGAGCTGTGCATTCAAGGACAAGGCAGAAAATTGTAAGTTGGCCAAGCCTTGGAATGTAAATTCTTCCAGCTACTGAGTCCAAGCAATTAAAATACCTGCATGATTCTTTGATTGGGCTGAAATCCCCTAGATAGCTGCAACTGTTCCTACACATGCTGCACAAATTGCCAATGTCTGAACAGGTTGATAGTAATCTTTTCCTTTATCTTCATGGAGTCCAGGAACTAAGGAAAAGCTGAAGTGCTGAAGTTTTCCAGAAGTCTTAAACAGAAGTCTAACAGTATATTTTCAAGTTAAAAAGCATGCATGGAATGAAAGCAGAACCCAAACTAAATATTTTAGTGGAGTTTGGAAACCCTAAAAACTTTAATAAAACTCAATTGTTTCTTATGCTTGGTCACTCATGGATAGCTCCTATAGTGTACTCAGTATGTTGGTTACCACATTAATTATACCTCACTTCTCATGCCCTCGATCCCTAGTTCACAAAGTGGTTTTTGCATTTTGGCACAGCTTCACAGAGAAACTTGGAAGCTGTGGTTAAGGGCACTTTGGCTTTGGGTTTTTTTTCTCCTGGAAGCACTGTATCAACCATGTCTTTCAGCTGATGCCCTGAATAGCCTGCAGTAAAAGGTACCTCTACTAGTCACCCAGCCAAGGAAGTCTACAGCAAGCATTGTAGATGATCTGAGACCTTTTTGGCTGAACGACTTGTCTTCTATGCAGCTACCATAGCACACTCATTCAGCCTGGTAGGGAGAGAGTAGTGGAAAGTAGGAAATCCTACATTATGGCAGGAAAAGACATGAGCCCATAGATTTTCAGGTACGTTGCCATATGTTATTAGTACCAAACAATATGGTCATAACTACTGTGTGTGCAAACCCCAGCAGGTATATTGTGAATATGCTATGAAATCATGCCTTCCCTCCTTCTCCTCTCCTTAATTAAATTACACAAAGTCTGAAGCTGGTCTTTTGTAATAATTTCCTGACAAGGCTTCTAGAAGACTACACTATGAAGCAATATTTATAGTGATCACTGGAAGTGCTGATTCAAAACTTCAGGATTGAGTTAAAAGCTAAAGATCTCTGGTTGAGTAATCAAATGTCTTTGTTCCAAACATAATTGCTTCAGTCTGATTCTTTTTTTTTTCTATTTAAAGACTAACTGAAGACTTGCAATATTGAGGGTTCACTTCAATAAGCTGGTATCATTAAGGAAATAGAAAATTATATGGCAGTTCATTTGCAATTTGTAGTGCTAGAAAAGTATTTTTTGGGTGTTAATAGTTCTAATATCACGACTTATCCTTACAGATTTTTCTTTTCAGAAAAATGTATCTTTGTATCATTCTACATCATCTCTGTGTTTTTTAAAGATGAATAGATTAGACAGCTATCACCCCTTCCCTGATTGCTATAAAGGACCGAGCAATGAAAAATCATCTTAAAAGCTCCTGTATGTTGTTGGTGACCAATACTGTCACTCAATTAACTAATTTTATAACATAGTAAAAAGGCTGAAAGAATTAGGTCAGGCTATCCACACAATAAGGAAATAATCAGGAAATGCACTTAGCCCACCTGTTTCTGTGGTCCATCAACTCTATTAATCAATATACTAAAAATAGCAGAAGAGCAGAATGTTAAATACACTCTCTTGAGATCTCTCTCCTTTAAATCAGAATCATAAGATCATTCTTGTTTTTGATTCAGAGAAGAAAAAAAAAACCTGTTTTCTAAAAAAAAAACAAAACAGTGGTGTGCAAGGCTTTTTCCTTCAAATCTCCAGCCAGTATCAGTGAACCAATGTTTTTAATATGATTTATTAGCAGGATGTCTGTTGTGGAATAAGCCAACCATGTATTGTTACACTTAGAATAGCTTCATTTTTGTCTGATGCAAAAGAAAATGAAAATGGAAGAAGAGGTAAAAAAAATAATCTAAGAACATCCACCTACTGTGAGAAAACACTGTGTCTAGTAATTCAGTGTAAAGGCACTCAGAACACAGCAACTATCTCCTGAATTTGAAAAACTCTGTGGCAGGAAAAGGTTTTTATACAGTTACACAGTCAGTGATAGTGAGGTTAAGTAATTTCATTTTCTTTACTTTCAAAAATGCTGTTATCTGCTCCTAGGTTGTGGAGAGCTAGTAATCATCCTTATTCTATGAAAACAGAGTGAAAATAGAACAACAGATTCTTCTGATAATATAAAACCTAGCAACAGTATGGAGTTTTACTGCTTCAAACCATACTACTTATAAATATTAACTGAATAATTAATTTTAGAAAATAAGTTATGATTGAAATCTGCATCTTAGACTGCTTGCAATGTGAAACACACATACATCGACAAAAAAATTTAATAGTTAATACTTTAAAAACAAACAAACACTGGTTGCCTGGGAGAAGAGCCCAGCCCCACCTGCCTACAACTACCTTTCAGATAGCTGCAGAGAGTGATAAGGTCTCCCCTGAGTATCCTCTTCTCCAGGCTGAACAGCCCCAGCTCCCTCAGCCTCTCCTCATAAGACTTTCCCTCCAGTCCCTTCACCAGTCTTGTCACTCCCCTCTGGACCTGCTCCAGCACCTCAATAACCTTCTTGAAGTGTGTGGCACAGAACTGCTCACAGTGTTCGAGGTGAGGCCTATTATCAAATTTTCATTAAAAACACCTTGCATACAAAAAGAAAAAAAAAGGCCCTAGAATTATTTAAGAATTGTGCTTTTCTAAATTTTTCCATGCAAAAACCACACCTGTGGTTTTCAGTATCAGTAGGTTTCAAAAGTCAATCACTGTCCAATACTCAGAAATATTTCTAGCTTGCACAGTGCATCAACTTTAATAATTCAGGAGCTTCACTGCAGCAGAACTGCACAGACACTGACTCAGCAGTCATATAACAAGATCAGAGCTTATAATTTCATTAACTTTAAATCAATATTTTTCTATGACTCAGCATAATATTTTCTGCTTCTTGCATTTCTGCTCCACCCTTCTTCCACTCCTCCATACACTTAAACCTACAATTTCAGTACTCTTTACTATTATTGTTTTTAGAGCTGATAAAGCTAGTTACAAGAGATACAATTTTCACTATCAAATTGCTGCACACTTTTCATTTACTCATTTTATTCAAGTGTTTTCATACATATCCTCCCTGGTTCACACAGTTCAAAGGTTATAAAGGATGAGCCTTATTTCTAGGTACTAACTATTGCTTATTAATCATGTCAATAGTGATATGAATTAAATTAAGTTTAGGATGTTTGAGAGGGGAGAGTACTGATGCAGACCTTAGAACTCTTTGTCTGGATTCCAAAATAAGAAGACATTACCTGAAAATACATGACATTTTATACTTTTTTATACTTATTTTTATGGCATGTGAACTGCATATGTCAAGTTAGACTTAAATATAATGTTAAGAACTTGTCTTTACCTTTGAAAATTTATCAGTTTCAATTGCATTCAGAAATATTTTTCAGAGGTAAATTGTAGTTTTAACAGATGCTTTGTGTACTAAATATAAGCTGTCACTCTAGTGATGAGTTAATTCAAGAATATGCATGCAATTTAGTATGAATATAGTGTAATCTTCCTTAGAATTTAGTGTCTAACAATTAAACTTATATTAAGCAACTTAAACTGGGTTTTATAATGGTGGCTGATGAATACTAGAAACTCTATAGTCAGCACTCATGCAATTCAAGTAGACAAATAACTGCCTTTTCCATGTTTCCTGTACTCTGTGCACATGCATGTTTGAGAAAACCTTTCTCAAACTGGCACTGATGCTCTACTGCTGCTTCATCTTTGTAGTGCCCTCCTATAGCCATGAGTATGGTCCTAAACAAGAGGAGGAGAGATCTGACTTCAAAAATCTTATTTTCTTCCATAGAGAAGTCCATATCTTTTGAAATGCTGACATAGTAGCCTTCCAGATTCAGGGCATTTTCTGAAAGCAGGAGCTTGATCCATAATGACTTTGAACTAGGGGACACTGGCTGAGAATGTTTGATTACCCAGACGGAAGAACCATGGAACTCAGCATCATCAGAATCAGGACTTAGATAATTGACCAGTAGCCTGAAGGTTTGTCTCACATTTTGATATTGTTATACCTTTCCTGCTGATTTCCTTGACCTTATTACTCTCTTTTTTTTTTTTTTTTTGTAGAATCACCAAATGTTCAATTTGGCTTATTTAGTTATAAGGCATAATGGGGACCAATGATAGAATTTTAGTCTTTTTTTTCTTTTGTAAAACAAGGAGCTGGAAAGTAGGTAAATAACCCTCAGGGTGTCTGCAGTTCCACAGCTGAGAAGCACTTGCTGGCCCTCACATCAGTCCAACTGTCACAGCTGTGGGATTCACTAATGAAAAAATCAAATCCCTTTCTCCTTCCATTCTTGCCCTCTGGAATAAGAGAATTATATTTGAGATGGTGTTAAAATGACTACTGTGTCTTTAAAGCTTCTGTTATGCTGAAAGCTGAGAGGTTTGCATTTCAAAGTGCTTTTTGAGTGTCTAACTAGTGAAACAGATATTTTAAATTCTACATTTAGAACGCAAAGCCCGCCCAAGCAATTTAATTCTTTTTACAGCTTTTCTGAAATGGTTGCAATCTGTCTGACGAGGAGTGGGTTGCAGGAAAAAATGTAGGGGAATTTTGCAGTTACAGCTCAGCCTGTTTTGTAGTCTTTGCTTGCATTTTACTGCAGAGATAATTCTTTTAAGATCCGATGAAGGAAGATTAAATTTTTATTTTTTTAAGTTGAATTTAGCTTTTGTCATCATTTGTACAGAATTAGTTCTAAATACTTTTAAAGAATGCTGTGGCCATGGGTACTCTTAATTCCCAGTGGATGGTACTTGGCAGTAGTGCCACATGGCAGTACTGTCACTGGAAAAATGTGGTGAGGGAATTGTATTAAGCTGGGAAATTTTCACATCTTTACAACTCCTGGAGCAGCCACTATTACTGCTTTCTAGTTTGTTTTTAGGACATCGAAAGAGGGCCACCTACTAAGAAGCATTGCAACAAGGAATTTATCAAGGAATGTCTTGATTCTCATTAGTTGAATGTTGGACATGCCCATGTGGAATGTTTATGGATAAGAATAAAGGGGAAGGCCAATGAGCCTGATATCCTGTTGGAAGTCAGCTACAGGCCAAACTTGTAAACTTGTACTTTTTACAGGTACAAAAAAACATGTACTCACACATAATGGGTCTGTAGCATTCCATAAACAAGCACTATGAACATTTTTACAAAATTTAACACACAGAGATAAATTAGCTAAATAAAAACAAGTTTTCTTTTTCCATTCCATAGTTACCTTGGTTTCACTTTTGATTGTCCTTCCACTGCATTTTCTCTGCAGTGATGGATATCAACAAATCAATCCAACTATTTTTTGCAATCGTATTTCCAAGTGGATCTCAGAGGAGTCAAATTCCTTTAGTCACATGTGTTTTTCAATGCAACAGCTGTCTTATTTGTGTTAGACCACAGGGCAGATGGTCTTTTTCCAAATCATCCCATATGTATTTAGAGATCACGAAGACATTCCTCACATGCCAAGAAAAAGACTTTGCATATCAAATAAAATTTTGCCTCTTATTTTACACAGTAAGAGGGCTTAACCTTCCCTTTTATAGGGTCTCATGTGTTTTCTATAATCAGAAATTTAAAATGATACCCAGAACATTTGGGATTTAATCTAGAACAAAAATTGTTAGTGGAAAGCTACCTTATCAGTCGTGTTATTTATATAGTGGTCTGTACTTTTCCAGGGCAAAAGACCTGGATAAGAAAAACAAGATGAAAAAGTCTCCTAGGAAAATATTCATCAATAGAAAATTATCTTTGGCCTTACAGAGAATAAAGATGGAAGGTCAATGAAGTGATGAACCACATTCAGATTACAAAAGTGTAAAGTTTCTGTAAACCAGATTTAATGCTTACAAGCGTGTAAAATGTTTTTCCTTGTATAAAACAAAATAGTTCTACCATGGCTTCCAATAATATGTAGTTTGGCTATTAGGAATAGGATATAAGAATCATACTACAAAGGCAAATGTTGAATGAGATGTGAAAATCTGGCCATGGTTCTTCACTTGCATGGAAAATGATTGGCATCGTATTTGGCTGTGATTTGCACAGAATATGCCAGATTTTAGGCTATAATATTGCTGTGCACTCACTAGAACACATTCAGAACAAATTTGAAGGGAATTGTACAGATGTGCAACAGCTTGATGTCATATGACACGTATGGCATCCCTATGTAGTGACCTTTATAGTTATTCTGCCACTGGCCTTCACTTTCTGAACTGAATTTCACTAAAATAAAAGTACATTTGCAAAAATGTACAAAAAAGATCATAGCATCAAAAGTACATAAAGGACTTTACCTAGACTTGAAACTGGTCTGGACAAAGGAAAACAAGACTTTTCACACTTGTCCATGCACATATCTTCTCTGGGTCTTATGATAGGATATATTATATTTTAATGGCTAAAAAAAAATAATTTATTTGTAAAATGTCACTCAAGATGAATAACCCTGGTAGTGTTTTTATATTAACCTCTACAAGGAAATTATATTTTTTAATAGTTTTTTGTATTTATGGTTTTCTCCAGAAACATTACTAGTTTTAATTAACAATGAAAAGAGGAAAAGGATAAAATCCTTGCCTGAAGGAGAAAGCAAATTAAAGTTAATGGCCTTTTAAAAATGATTAGTGATTTTCTTACAAGACCCAGAGGAAATATGTTTCAATAATATTTGTAGTAGAGCTACTAATGCTTGGGTTTCTTCTGTCAGCATATTGTTTCTATACCTTTAGAGCATCAAAATAATTTGCAGCTTCTTTTGTATCTCCATGATTGTTCACATACATTGCAATTTTGTGTATGTAATTTTATAAGCATGCAGTCAATTTTCTTACAGCTCTACAAAACTGTAATCGATTTTTCTACAGTTATAATTTTTCAGCCACAAATGGAATTTACAGACAAGACAATCACAAGCAATAGTTACTGAGGACTACCTTCCTGAAATACAATTAGAACTACTGATGACATACTAATTTCACACATTACCATAACTTCAATTGTCAGCTCTGCATCCTCAGAGGTGTGGCAGCTCATTTAGGTTGATATTATGTTGATATTACAAAGAGTACAGAAATGCTGCCTAATTTTGTAGGCATGAGGTTAGGAAGGCTAAGGCACAGTTCAAACTGAACTTGGCAAGGGACCCAAAAAACAACAAAAAGGGCTTCTACAGGTACATAAATGAAAAAAAGATGAAAGAAAATATACTCCATGAAGAACAAGAACAGGGAGCTAGTAACAACAGATGAAGATAAGGCTGAGGTTCTCAATGACTTTTTTTCCTCAGTCTTTACTGGAAATCTCTCTCCCAACACCTCCCAAGTCAAAAAACCACAAGGCAGGAATCAAGGTGGTGAATTCACTCCCACTGTATGTAAAAATCAGGTTTGTGACCTCCTGGGGAACCTGAATGTACAAAAATCCATAGGACCTGATGAGATGCATCCCAGAGTTCTGAGTGAAATGGCAGCTGTAGTCACCAAGCCACTCTCAATAATATCAGAGAAGTCCTGGCAGTCAGGTGAAGTCTCTAGTGATTGGGAGCAGGGACATGTTACATCTATCTTTAAAAAGGGTAGAAAGGAGGACTCTGGGAACTACCAACGTGTCAGCCTCACCTCTGTGCCTAGGAAGATCATGGAGCAGATTCTTCTAGAAGGCCTGATAAGGCACATTGAGGACAGAGAGATGATCAAGGACAGCCAGCATGGTTTCACTAAGGGGAAATCCTGCCTCACAAACCTAGTGGCTTTCTATGACAAGGACAACCTATGGATGTGATCTGTCTGGACTTATGCAAAGCCTTTGACATGGTCCCCCACAACCGTATCTCTTCTGATACTCCTTCCACAGTGCACCAAAACTGTTATTCCCCTTACTATTTTACTTCTTTTAAGAAAAAATTTTCATCTTTATGAAATGCACATACTCCTCATCTTTTTACACTTGATTTTTATCATTAAGAAATTCCCACTTCAAATATCGAGTCAATAATTAACGAAGAGGATCAACATCACAGCTTAAGATGAGCAGATTTATTGACTTCATCCCTCTAGGAAATGAATCAGGATGATTTTTTTACTGAATCTCTACAATGATCTTGCATTTTAATGATCTTGCAGTTAAAATTAAATTTAATTCTAAATGTCTTTTAATTTAAAAATTAAAAGACAAAGGCAGCAGGGAACCTTTATTAAGAGGCATGTTCATATATATGATCACACATAAAAATACACACGGTAAAAGTGAAAGGCTTTACTTTTAATGTGCCAGGGCATTGATTATTCTAGCATGCTGAATAATTTGAGAGAATTTGCTTTTTAGTTCTGCTCTGGGATTTAGAGGAAGGCAAGATATTAATAACTTACATAGTTCAAGTCTAACACTGATTAAGTAGAACAACTCACCTTTCCCCTCGCATCACTGCCCACCCCTCCCCCTTTTGCACTTGCAAATTACCAAGTCTCCATTGCTGCCACACTTGTATATATACACTTGTTGTATACAGGACCTGCCCTAAAGAGCCACACTTTATACAGTTCATACTCTGGGATTTAAAAGTATGATTTTTTTTTATTTAATGATTTTAAACAGAATAAATAAATTGAGCAGTAAATTTTTAGGGTTTCTGCAGATTGTTGCCCTTGAATGAATTTTCATTATATCACATCTGAAAAAAATATGTCAGTTGTCTCTAATAAATTCATACTTTGGTTATAAATCTAAGCACACAGTCATAGGAAAGTTTTTCCTAGACACTGGTGATAGACCTAGAATAGAGTTATAAGAGATGCTGAGAAATACTGTCATAATAAAGTAATCTCAGTACTGTAGATCCTTTCAGTTTAAAGCATGCTTTTTAAAAGACAGTTCTTTGATATCAGAAACAACTCCAAAGCAATGTAGACTTGTTCAAAAGTTAAGGGGAAAAAATTACTTTTTTCACTAGGTGTATGCTGTGGAATGCATTTGAAACTTCTAGTCACAGTTGAGTCAATGGCCAGCCATCTTTTGCAAGCAAGATTATCTGTGTCAAATCTACTTAGGATCATCACATATTTTTCCCCCAACAGACTAATGCTTGCATGAGAATGCAAATGATTATTCAATAGGTACTTTTAATTCCCATCGTGGCTATCCTATCACTAAACAGTGAGAAAAGAGTAAGAAAAAAGATTCAGAGCTTTTTTAAACCACAGTCATCAATGCAAAATTGCAAATGAAAAATAAAAGAATAAACATCAGCAAGAGGTTTGAGTAAGCACTTGAAAATATGGATGTTTATATGACTCATCTACAAAGATGTCTGGAACATGGTGGAAATTAGACTAAATTCAGGAGATTCTAGAATTACAAGTATCTGTTACTTTCTAAGAGTGAAAAGAAGTGATATAATTTATGACAAATAATTTTTTAATGCAAATCACTGCAAGGTACTTCCTTTGAAAGAAACTAGAGAAGCCAGTGGGCTAATTCCCAACTTTTTAATAGGGGTAGGATTCTCATCTCCTTTTATCCCATTCATTTTCACTGGAAATGTAGCTTAATTCTAAAAACTATACAGAATCAGGAAACAAAGAAATGTTTCCTTGCTTCACTAGGCAAATCTCAGACTAGTGAAGTCTCCAGTCAGAAAGTAGGGAAATCACAGCCTTGAGGAAGTGATTACATTCATTTAACAAAGAAAAGTCAAGCTTTGTTTCAAATACTGCTTGATTCAGACCAGAAGTTCCATAGCAGCTCCTAACAACTAACTGCATTTCTTTTCCCCATTTCTACTGGGATGTTCTCAGGCAAAGGTTTTTCTGGATTTGATCAGAAATTGTGTTTTTAATACAAGACATCTTTCTGGCAATTGCTGAAACCAACCTATAGAAATGAAAATTCAAGTTACAAAATGGAACTGATATTTAGCCAAAATATTCACAGTGTAATGTGATAAGCATAGTACTCGATGCAAGGAACAGAAAATGTCTGTTTCACAGAAGCTACCAGTTCTTTTCTTTTTCTCCTCTCTGTAGCACAACACTTCTGCCATCTGCTCCAGTCATCAGTGCAAAAACATCAACCAACATGTTCAAATACTACATACTCTCCAACCTTTTGAAATAAGCTGTAATCACCTATAAAATGTGAAAAAGTGACAAGTCCTCACCCTGTCTTCTCTTACTGACATCTGATCAGAGCATTGAACAGGCCACAATTCAGACGTTATAAACAGGGCACTTGTCCTTGGATCCCTCTTAGGCATAACTTGCATGTTTGGCATCAGATAACTCACCCCGTGTCTGGTAGCTAAGGCTCATTGCAACACTCACCCTAGCCTCCTCCAAACCTAAATTCCCCTTGCCTCACTTTCCCCTCCACTTCATCTACCCACAGCTCTGGCTGGCAGCTCTGTGATACTTCACTGTATCATTGGACTTCTCTGACCTTTTGCTTGAGCCAAGCAGACAGGAATCTGCTTTTGCATGCTCTAACAACTCTTCCTCTTCCATCTGGCTTTTGTACAGTATGATTTTGTCATCCCCCCTTTTCCTCAGTGTCTTTATCTTATCTGCTATTTTTTGAGTCACTGAAGTGACTGAACTGCATGAGAAGAGCAAACGATGCAAGGCCAACTCCTAAATACTATCAAAAACTAACTGTAGTCAATAATCCAAGTCATTACATGGTTTTTGAGAGTTATGAATTGTTTGATCATATTAGGTGTTGTCACAGCCAAAGCTAGAGAGACCTTGGGAATTCCTGGTAATATTTTTGGTGTAATGTACTCTGAATATATATAAAAGCTAGACAGCATATTTGAACTCAACTGGTTGTTAATGAGATCTTATTCAAGCAACACCATACAGAAGTCTGTGAATGTTTGCCATAAAATTTTTTACATTCATGAAGGATATAAGGAGAGTTATTAACATCAGAGATCCCTACAGAAAAGTATTTCTTCCTTCTGCTTTGCAGAACAAAAATACATTAAAATGAAAAAGCAGGTTAGATACACAATGAAGAAACAGAGCCTGCCTGCTAAGAAAAAAAATTGGTTTTCTCCAAGGACCTACTTCTAAGCCAACTTAAGAAGAAACCCCAATATATCTTAAAGTATTATTTTACTACAATTTTTTCTCAAGGTAAAAAAAAGAACAAAAAAGAATATTATTTAAATGTGCTAATCACTGAAAAGAATCAGTCCATACATTATCTAAATATCATAGACAAGGTTATGATTTTTTCTTAGGATAGTTTGGCATTAGTTTTCTTGATCAGGTCTATTGGAATGTGTGTATTGGAGTATGAAGATGAATGTGATTTGGTTTTTAAGGTATACCTGATAATTCTTATCCAGCTATTATAATAATAATATTTCAGTATGACACATCCTTTTCTTCTATGTTTTTTGCCATAAAGATTCCTTTAAGATTTACCTTAAGTCTTTGATTGGCTTATTGCCAATACTTTATTTCTTCATTAGCTCTTCTTTCATAGCTCTTGTTCTTCAAACACATACTCTTTCAGGAGTTAGCCCATCACATCTATTCTAGGGCTATGATCTTAGAACTGTATGGGTTCCCATTTTGACTGTCAGTGAAGACAGTTTCAACTGCCTACTTGTTTGTTTCCTCTAGAATTATCACTAGTCTTGCATTCAATATGTACATGTAGAAACCCCAAACAAACAAAAAATAACCTGTAGAATTTAAATCTATGAAGCCTCAAACTCCTCCAAAACTATCCTTTGCTAGGATGTTAGACAATTTTTTAAATATTAGAAAACTTAACTGTTTGATAATGACTAGAGATCAAAGAACTTGGATTGTTTCTTTGATGCCAATATAAGCACTCTTTGCACATCATGTGGTGATGAAACTTCAGATTCTGCTGGAAGATAGTGTTTATGATGTCATCATACCTGTTATTCAGCACACCTGAAGCATTTGCTGTTAAAATACAGCTGTCATTGCATTTAATACCTACAGCTCTGTCTTTCATCCATCTTCCTTATTGTTTATGAGAATAAGATCAGCATGATGAAACTGTTGATCCACCGAATTTCCTCACTTCTTTTCAAGATTATAAGTGAGATTTTAAAATCCAAAGATCAAAAATTAAGTTGGCAGGAAATCACAGAATACAATTGTGCAAGAACTGAGCATATATCATGATGTAAAGTTTAATGGCAGCATCACCAGAACACTTTTTTTTTTTTCTCTGTGCTGTTCAAGTCCTTCTGTTCTCCTGGAGACTCATCTGATGTCTCAATGAGAATTCAACAACATTGGTGTAATAGGGATGCTATCCAGAGACCTGGCCCCATCTATTTTGGAATATAGCATATATTACACAAATTCAGGAAATGTAAATGTCTTTCAAAGGAGATGAGGATCACTAACAGCCCCACTGAGTGATGTCAAGCAGCTTGCTTTATCTCACCCAGTTGACTAGCATGCAAATGAAGGGTTCAGATTTTCTGAGATACAGTCCAGAGACCCAGTCATTAGATAACACTACCTTGGGTAGAAGATTAAGACATTCCTACAACTCTAATCACAAAAAAAAAATGTGATTAGAAATGAAAATTCCCATAACCCCAGAATTGTATCATTTTTGGCCACATCTCCAGAAGGACATAAGGCAGGATTATGTGCAAATGTAGCTTCAACCTGGTCTGAACATATTTTTTTTAGAATAACTGTTGTGGTTTTTTAAGTCTAAGAATTATAAAATTGCCCAAATAAACTATTTGTGCAATAATTATTCTTTACAATTTTTAATCCTAAAGCTTTTAGAATAATATAAGTTTTTAATCCATTTAATGAAAAAATGTTGTAATATCAACCCAGGCCATCAAGAAGACAGGCTATGTCACATGATGTTATTTTTCTCAATAAAACACTTCCCAATCTGCTGAGATTTCCCTGTCTATAGATGTTAATGATAGGAAATGTCAACTTAAACATATTTTTTCTGCCTTAAATCTGCCAGATGCCAGAATGTGCTTAAATAAAATGAAATCTCTGAAGAGAGGGTGTCATTAATTTTAAATTCTCAAACCAACTAATTTTCATTGAGGAACTGTGAAAGACATTCAGTGCACATAAATGCGCTGATTTATGTTGAGAGATACCAAAAATAGTCTCATCACATCTGACTTTTAAAAATGAAAACTTTTCATAAAGATAATTCAGGTCTTCTCCAGCTGAGGTCATTTTGTGCTAATAACATTCCACACAGTGAGTTGACTGCTTTCTGATCTCTTCAGCTTTACAATGACAAGGCATAACCTCTAGAATATATTACAGTTATGGAAATGCAATCTGTTCACTCTAAAGCATGTGAAAGCCATTTAAAAGCAGGCAGAAGATAGTCCATATGACAGGGACATCATTTGTAAAAGGTGGAAAACTTACTTAAATCATTGAAGTTAGTATGCCAGACACATATGCACGACCTTAGCAAAGCTGCCTAAAGCAGACTCTGCAACAGTGCAGGGATAGTTCTATATTGTCTTTATTAAAATTTGAATTTTTGTGTATTTTAAAGGAATAGTAAAGTATGATGCCGGTCATGGAAGTGAAGGACATGACAATATTTCCATAAACCACAAAAGAGCAAAACTCAGTTTCAATACAAAAACATAACCTTCCTGTTGCCTCCCCAGACACACCTCCTCTGAGCATCACAGTGGAGAATATTTGAGCTAGAACTTATTCTACTAATCACAGGTCCTCTGATACTCAAGGGCATACCTAGGATACAGTCTGGTTCTGTTCTGAGCTTTTAGAAAAATTTTCTTAAGTCTTATCCTATCAATACCTCTTTACAGAGCCTCACTAACAGATCACTTTTATTCTTGCAGACCATTTACTAACATTTGCAGACAGGTAACTTAAACATCCACTGTTTTTCCTTCCTCCTGAGCTTCCCTCTCACTTCCTAAGGCTTCTATGTGTTCTTAGAAATTCTTAGTCCTTGTGCTTGAAAATTATTTTCTTTAGAACAGCAATTCCAGCTATTTTCTCATAGCCATCCTTCCCCTAACATAGTCAGATATGACAAAAATGTTCCATTCACCAGCAGTCAGTAATTTAAGTGGATTTGTAAGGTCTGTGTCTTAGCCCTCTACAATGTTACTTCACCTGTTTGATAAATTTCAGCCTTGGCCCTTTCAAACAATAACCTGTGGGTTTGTTCCTTTTATTAAAAAAAAAAACCAAAACAAAAACACATTTGGAAGAATAGGTTCCATTTTTAATATTCATTGTATTCACTGCTTGGCTTTTACTTATTTTTGTTGGCTTTTGTTTTCTTTTATATTTGTTCATGTCTTGCTTACAAACATGAACTTATAACCTTCTATAAAATCTAAGAAAAAAAAATCCATAAAAAATAAACATTTTCTGAGTGTTTTTTTAATCACAGCTAAAAATATTCCATTTTGTAACCAAATTACTTTTTCTATTAAAAGCTCTAACAACTAGTGAACAAACTTTGCTTTCAAAAATAAATTTTACAACTGTTAACTTTTGTTTGCATTTGGAGTTGAAAAGTCCAAATATTAAGAGTTTTCCATAGGTCAGAAATATTGTTTCATAATCAACTTCATCAAGGAATATTAATTTGAAAACACTGGCTACTATTGTCCAGGCCTGAAAGACACCCCCAAAGTCAGCTCAGGAAACATAGCTAGGATATTAACGCAGAGAGGAACATGCCAGGCATTTAAGAAATAAATTAAATAGAAGAAATAAAACATCACTTGAAAGACAACACAAGTGTATTGGATTTAGTGAACAACTGTACCAGTCAGACAACAATACCAGGAAAACATGGCTCACACTGTATTTCCTATTCTGCAAGAACAGGTGCAATTATAAATAAACAGTGCTTTTCCCCCATAGCAATTAAAACATTTGTTTTTCTATTAAAGCCAAATAATAGCTGCCTTTTAATACAGTAAATAGGTATGAATTTACAACGCCAATAAACTTTCAGGGTTTTCTTTCAAATCACAAAATTAAGACATAACAGATGCAAATTTCACTATGATTTGTCAAAAATAGTTTGAACCACAAGTGTGGAAAAAAAAAGTGGGTTTTTTCACAGCTTTTAATGGCAGTAATGCCCTGTGTGCACAGCTGGCTGAATAATGAACTACACTTGTGAATAATTACCCCATCATTGATTTGTTTCTTTGCTGTATGTTGGATTTTTTGTTGGGTTTGGGTTTTTTTGTGGTTTTTTTTCTTTTCAGCAGCCCAAATTTTCTCTCTAATAAACTTCTGATTCAGCTTGAAATAGAAAAAGCAATCTGAATTATTTTCCAGATGGAACACGAGAATATTTTTATGGGTTGGTGCATAAAGAACACAAAATGGTGAAACATATGTTTACAGGAGCAATGCTCTTACTGGCTGAGAATACTGAACAGGGACCTGAGAAAAACTGGAATTTGTGTCTAGACAGAAACACTCATGCAACTTTTAAATTGACCTATTCTTAGTTACACAAAGCTGATCTAGAGTTAGTTTCTGCAGTATTTTAGCTCTACTAACTCATTTGGTGTACAGCTCTTTATCCAGCCTACAGGTAACAGGCAAGAAAAAAGCATCATTTATTTTTGTGTCCTATAAATTATTGATGGTTGATTACTTATGTTGTTACTCTTCTGTTGACATATTTGTCCTTGCCATTTTCCTGCTCAGCCTAAGAGCATCTATGGTTCCTATTCTGAGGTTCTCACTGTAGTACAGGAGGTGGCAGGACACCCAACTGCTGAACTTGAGTAATCTACTAAGCATTTGCATTTGGGAGATGGAGGTTGACTTTTCTGATTCCTTCTGTACACATTAAGTCTACATAACCTATCTTTACAGATATCTGCCAGTGGTACAATCTCAGCATGTTCATTTCCATATATATTCCTATATCATTATTGAGCTACATAATTACTGAACTACCTATGTGACTGATCAGAAATTGACTGGAAAGACCTTGCAGTGCATACACTTAGAATCAACATTATGCAATTATTCTAAGTGTTGCCTGCTCTTCCCTTCTTGGTTCAAATACTTTCACTCTGATGTTGTTTTAAGACTTCTGTCAGCAAATGAATAATGTACTCAATTTCTCTCTTTTTTTAAAAAAATCATTAAGCAGTTTTTTTCACAAAATAACCTAGAATATACCATTCTAATCAGTTCTTTACACTAGGTGATCTCAGTTGTCAGCTAAGGCCAGGGATATACCTCGATTAACTCATAACAACAAAGTGAATGAGAAGAAGGGAAGCTTGCTTTGGTTTGCATTTTATTCATATGATGTCCAGCTGCAAGAACTTACAGAAAAACCTTCTTTATTACCATTTAGCCTCTCACTTAGCTCTGAGTAGCAGAATGTTAAGGGCAAACAGAGTCAGAGGTACTGGCAGGAAGCATAAACAAGTGGTTCTGCATCAGGCAGATACCATGAGGCTACAGCAAGGGCCAGGATTCATATGTGAAGGACTGATGAGCTGTGTTTACTACTGAACCCTGTGGGCTCTACAAGTTTCTGATGAAGGGTCCTATCAAAGGGCTTTTTGCAAATTTCCTGATCAATTTCAATTAGCACATTTTGGATCAAGATTGAGCTTCAGCACCACAGAACACAACCTCAGACAAGAAGAGGAATCAGGAAAAGGAGACTCATGGGTTGAAATGAAGATAGATTTAATAAAACAGCCAAAGTAATAACAATGTCAGTATAAACAAAGCTATACTCAGCCCAGCAAACGTATGGTGGTCACAATAAACAGGAAGGCAGTCCTTGGGAGTAGGAAGAACAACACAGTCAGGAGAAGCCCACACAGGAGGTCCTATTCTCAGTAAAATTCCCCCTTTATACTGAGCTGCTCTGCCTAACTCCAAACTGCAAAAATTTCAGTCTAAATTGGTCCTGATTTCAAGTCACCAGTTAGATATCATGTCACAATTCCACCTGAAGAACCTGAGCATGTATTCCTCTAAATTCAGGTTATTTGTTCATTTTCCATCTCTGTCTTCTGCTGAGAGCCAAGAGAGTTTATACCAAAAAACAGACATTAATATTCTCTCAATTTTATGTAAGCTGCCTTTGCAATATGAAAACAAATATCAAACAAATATTTCAGACTCTTTTCTCTCCAAGAGATTATTTGGCTCACCTGGCTAAATTGGTTGATAAAACATGTGTTTTATGATGGTGACTTACTCTTTGGAATGAGGATATGAAAAAACATTTTTTAAAAAAGCTCAGGTTAAGATCTTTTTATTCAAGTAAATATTGAACACATTCCTAAGAATAGCCCTTCAGATCTGGAATAGATTCAAGAACAGTTACTTAACAGTCCAAAGAACAAATAACTCTAAGTTCTTGCCAAGAAAAAGTGGACCATAGCAAACGCTTGGGGATTTTTTGGTTTTAGAGTTTTCTGGTGGAGGGAGAAATTTAGGTAGTGAAGAAGAACCCTTATCAGAAGTTAAATAAAATTAGAAGTGATGTCAGTTACTCAGATGTTCTTATTTGGTTGTGTATCTATAAAACGAGCAATCCAAGGGGAACCCAAATCAAAATTATTTATCCAAGAAAATGAAAGACAAGGAAACATCAGGTCCTGAGATTCCTCGTGGGATTCAGAGACCACAATTCTAAGTGGAGGTGGAGTTTTGTGCCAGAATTCTTTTGCTCTTTGCTTTGACAAATGCAACTCTGGATTTAAATTTCATTGCTATCAGAAGGATCTAGGAAACCCATTTACTACTGAAGAGATTACTGGATTCATATTCCAGCTCTGCCCTCAAACTCCACCCTGACATTATTTTTGGCGGATACCATTTAGACATCACTGCCTAAAGGTTTTAGGTCTTGTTAACTGTGAGTACTTTCTACAGGAGAAATTGGCGAATCCTTGATGCCAAGGGAAGCAAAAAAAGTACATTGGAAAGTATGCAGGTGGGAATTTTGGGACAGAGAGGTAGAAATGTGGAAAAGATCATTTTTGAGGAAGTATGCTTTGTTTTCTAGAAGGAAGATACAGTTGTACACTGCTGTGTTTGTATATTTGGCTTGTTTCATTTGTTTTAAAGACAAGAGTTTGACTTATTTGTCAATGAATACAATATATTTTGTGATCTATATAATCAAAATTCTGACAAACTAAGCAAACTGAAATTAATCTCCTTTCTCCAGAGTAAAGTAACATAGTTTCTTAATAATCAGTTCTGCAAAACAAAATTGACCTGTTAGCAAACCAAAGCTAATGAACAATCTATTTTTTCCTGAAATAGAAAAGCAGCAAATAACATTTTAAAAAATCAAGTCTATCCATACTTTGAGTAAAAGCACTTTTTACAGTAGAAAATGCCAAAAATACTTCAAAAGTGAGAACTATACTGCTCTAAACATGGACATCTGTGACATTTATAATGATGGAAAATATCCAGGTATTCTCTGGAATAAGTATCAGAGCAGTTTAGAGTGCATTTATGATAATCCACTGAGAAAGCCTGGGTTTCTCACTGGCATAAGGAATAAATGCAGATCTCAATCTTTTACTTGAGGAACAAAGCCATCAGTCTGTATTATATTTAGGTTCAAAGTATTCCTGTTAATGGCTGCAGTCACATGAAACAAGTCAGCTGAAAGAAATGGTAGTAGGCTTTGAGACTTTTTTTTTTTTCCCAGTCATAGGAATCTGAAAAAGCATTTCTGAACTAGAAAGAAACCTTAGTGTTTGAAATACTATAAGGAAATATAAAGAAAAACTGTCAAGGCCTGGGTCACTTGTTGGGAGTACATGTTACTTGAGCTTGGTGGCAGAATACTTCAGTGAGCAATGTAGTAATTTATAGTCCCATGAAATGTGTTAAAACTAAAAAAGATAACTCATTTTTTTTCTTTAAACTGTTTTCCAGTCATGGAAATGTTAAAGCATATGAGACAAATAAGGAGGAAGATAATAAAGTAGGTGGATTTGATACCCTCTCATTTGAAAAAGTAGTGATTGAGCCATGGTCCTAATATTACATTAAAATCATTAATTAAGGATGTAAAACTTTCCCTACTAGCATAATTTAGACTTCAAATTTGCCTGCTTATCTATATGGAATATCTAGCAAAGAACTAAAGCAGGACTATTTGATTCAGACTGTATTCTCTTTCTTTTAGAGACTCTCAAACCCTTTTAACTTTAAATTGCTTTCACTTGCAGTGAATGTGTGTATCAGAGTCTATTCAGAGTGCCCAACTCCTTGGGTCAATACCCAATGACTATTTTGTGCAGCCAGCATGCATAAACAACTGGCTTCATTCAGCAAAGTACTGCAAAGGAAATACAGAATCTTAGGGGCAAACCTCAAGAGGCTCTCTGAGAAGCAGTGGCTGGTTTCTATTCCTGATTCCTGTGTTGGCAATGAATATTACTTCTCGGGGTACACCGAGATAAATAATACATTTTTTTGAGATTCCTGGACATAATAATGCAGTATTTGCAAAAGACATTGCAAAATCACATGTCCAAAACAAAAAAAAAAAAAAGAAAAAAAAAAAAAGAAAAAAAAAATGTGGAAAAGAGGTTTGAAGGACACCAGAAGAAAAACAAAAGGTCATTACCATCAAGTGAGAAACTATTTCTAAGTGATTACAGAGAGCAAGTAGCCTGTTTCTTCCTCTAAAAGACAACACAAGTGTCAAGAATGAGAGAGACTATTGGAGGTCTTTGGGCTTTCTTCACCTCAAATATCCACTCCCTAAAGAATGCTGTGAAGATTTGCTGGATTTCACTGTGATTCTGCATCAACACAGTAGACTTTCACATGGCTATGTTTTAGGATTTGGGGATTATGTGTCTGTTCAGCTCTAAACCTCGATTCCATCTTTACATAGGTAAGAGTTAGAGAGGGTTTTTTTCTAGAATCTTGCTTTCAGTGAAACCTATGTTTTATAAGACTTCCTACAGAACTGATAAATAAAAAGCCTTAACATATTTCTAGGTGCTATGGGTTGATATCTCCCAGTTTGTATAATATCAATTACTACTGAGTAGGATTTTGTAGCATTTTATGTGACTATTTAATTCACTTTTTAATGTAAACAAATAATTAATCTTACTGTGTTGTGAAAGAGGCAGGGAAGTCCTCTTTTCAAAGCTGTTTTGAAATGGAATTTTCTTTTGTCTTGGGAGAGAGGAGTGAAGTCAGACAATATTTGTGTGAGGATTCTTGTTTATCCTTCTTCCTTTTTATTGGTGTCTAAATAAAACCAATAATACAGCTATTTACCCTAGATCATTGTTCAAAGGAACAAATCTCATTTTCTGAAAATGAAT
>JAOEGS010019249.1:0-12494 GCA_025447755.1 Corythornis vintsioides
ATTTCTGTAGCTCTGCTGTTTGACCAATAGTAAAGATGTAAACACATTTTACTTTTAGAATCACTATAAATGTAGAATGGTTGTGAATAAATGTGAGTACGCACGATACAATCACATTGATTGGAGTTGTTACTTCAGTGTCCAGCCGATACTCTGGCTGAAGGGGGCACGACTTAGCCATATTAGCTTAATTCGTAGATCCACTTAGGAGAATGATGTGCTCATACTCAGTTGAGTCGTTCGTCCAGCGGCGTTCTTTCCGATACAGAGAGACTTGGACAGTCTGGAGAGCTGAGCAGGAAGAAATTTAATGACATTTAACAACAGCAAGTGTACAGGCCTTCATCTGGGGAGGAACAACCCCATGCATCAGTACAGGCTGGGGGCTGATCTATTGAAGAGCAGCTCTGGAGATAGAGACCTGGGGATATTGGTGGACAGGAGGATGACCATGAGCCAACAATGCACACCAGCGGCCAGGAGGGCCAATGGCACCATGGGATGCATTAAGAAGAACATGCTCAGCAGTTCAAGGGAGGTTCTCCTCCCCCTCTACTCTGTGCTGGTGAGGCCCCACCTGGAATACTGTGTACGGTTCTGGGCACTCCAAGAAGGACAGAGAACTACTGGAGAGAGTCCAGCTCAGGGCCACTAAGATGATGGAGTGGACCATGTCCCTTATGAACAGAGACTGAGAGAGCTGGGGCTCTTTAGCTTGCAGAAGAGGAGACTGAGGGGGGAACCTCATCAATGTCTATCAATATGTTAAGGGTGAGTGTAGGGAGGATGGAGCCAGACTCTTCTCAATGTCATCCAATGACAGGACAAGAGGCAATGGGAGTCAGTTGGAGCACAAGAGGTTTAAGGTCAACACAAGGGAAAACGTCTTCCCAGTGAGGGTGACAGAGACTGGAAGGGGCTGCCCAGGGAGGTTGTGGAGTCTCCATCTCTGGAGACATTCAAGACCTGCCTGGATGTGTTCCTGGGTGACTTGGTCTAGGTGATCCTGCTTGGGCAGGGGGGTTGGACTAGATGATATTCTAAGTCCCTTTGAATCCCTGACGTTCTGCAATTCCTTGAAACAGCATCCAGGCTGTGATATATTGCTTCTGAAGGTAAAATGTCACATTGAACTGTTTTCTCTCTTGGTCGTTCAGGATCTCTCTCCCTTATACTATTATTACCGGAACAGGGCAAACGTTGCCTGCTGAGCCCATAGCCAGACACCCACAACGTCAGGAAAAGCAACATTTTTATGTCAAAAAAACGGCGACGTTGTCCAGAACACCCTCTGCGCTCTCGAAGATCGGATATTTCACCCACAACTTATTAATCAATCAGGCGTGTACGTGCACAATCTATGTCCTGTGCGCGCCAGGTTCCGCTGCGCCTCACGCAGCGACGCGGAGCCTGTTGCGGGAGGGCCCGCGTGCCGGGGGGGTTGGGAGGGCCTAGTATGACCACCTCGGCCTGCGGGGCCGCAGCACGCGCCGCAGCCCGCAACACCGCCCTCCCGCCGGGTGCGGCGCCGGGGAGCGCCCTCGCCCGCCCCCTCTGGCCAGAGGCCGCGCTCTCCGTCGCCCTTCAACGGCGGCGTAGTCCCGCCCCCAGCTCCTCTGCGAGTGGCTGGCGGGACGCCCGCACCCTTCTTATTGGCGCCGGCCGCGCCCAGGAGGTTGCGCCGAGCCGTGCCGCGTCCTGGGCTCCCGGACGGTTCTGAGTGGCGGGGGTTGCCTGTCATGGAGGAGGGGGACGAGACGAAGGGCTCGGCGGCAGCAGCGGCGGGTGCTTCTCTGTGAGGTCAACTGCGACGGGAGGCGACCGATAGCGCTCCGGGAAGGTAACTCGCAGCCCGGTGGCCCCTTCCTGGTGGGCTCCGGTCTTGCGAGGAGGCCGGGGCGTAGCGTGAGGCTGCCGAGAGCGGGTTTGGGCCCTTGAGGGGAGGGAGAGTGGGGGAGGGAGCTTGCTCGGAGGAGGAGTGGTGGGCCGCTGCGCGGACGGAGGGTGGTCGTGAGGGAAAAGATGGGTTTATGCTCTCCTTACCGCCTGAGAGTAGGCCAGAGCGCGGCGACCGGGGCGTGCGGCTCCTACCGTGCCTGGCTTTTCTCCGTGCCGTGCCCGTATGCGGAGCTCCTTAGGGGAGCGGGAGGCTCTTTCCTTAGGCGACACCTCAGAACAAGACGGGGGTGCGACTCGTAACGCTGTAAGGGAGAAAATTATTTTTTTGTGGCTGGTAGGGATGACAAGCTGGTAGGAGCAGCCCCATTCCCCAGAAAAGCTTTTTTTCAGGGAGTACTGCACGGCGAAGGAGGGTCCCGGGGAAGGTGGCTGAACGTCAGTGCGCCCCAGCAGCGAGTTATAGAAAAATACAATTGTGATTCCTTGTAGGAGGTGAAAACATCCAAAATTCTTTCTCTTGCAGTTTTATAACCAGCACAGCCTGTGCTTTGCAAGCACCTTGTTCGGAGACTTCATGTTGTCCCATCTAGATGAAACTGGTCTGAGAAGAATCTGGGGACACTCTGTTTGGGCTGTTCGCTTTCAGTGAGGGTTTGACTTTGGAAAAGGCAGACTTGCATCCTTCAGGAAGCAGAGACATACGGACTAAATGGATCTAAAGACAGCAGTGTTTAACGCAGCTCGTGATGGCAAGCTGCGGCTCCTTTCCAAGTTACTGGCAAGCAAAACGACGGAAGAGGTAGCCTTGTTAATGTCAGAGAAAACCAATGGTGCCACACCACTTCTGATGGCAGCCCGTTATGGTCACCTTGACATGGTGGAATACTTGTTGGACCATTGCTCTGCATTGATAGAAGTTGGTGGCTCGGTAAATTTTGATGGTGAGACAATTGAGGGGGCTCCACCGTTATGGGCAGCGTCAGCAGCTGGCCACTTGAAGGTGGTTCAGTGCCTGTTAGATCATGGTGCTTCTGTCAACAATACAACTTTGACCAATTCAACACCACTGAGAGCTGCTTGTTTTGATGGTCACCTGGAAATAGTAAAGTATCTTGTGGAGCACAAAGCAGACCTGGAAGTATCAAACCGTCATGGACATACATGCTTGATGATCTCATGTTACAAAGGCCACAAAGAAATTGCTCAGTATTTACTTGAAAAAGGAGCTGATGTTAACAGAAAAAGTGTTAAAGGTAAGTTAGTTTGTATTTATTTTGTTTATTCACTTTCCTTGTAAATACAGGTAAAGTTCCTCATTTACCCTTCTTTTGGAGGCTGACACCCAAAGATGATTCTGTTCTCATAAAGTGGATGAGTAAGAGATAAAGTGTATTTAGCTATGTTGGGTTTTTTTCCTGTGTACCCCTTGTCTAATGGGGTTGTTTAATTTCTAAATTGGTACATCTTCAGCTCCTAATTCTTAAAAAACTTAGTAATATGAAATGTCACACGCATGTATGAAAAGCTAATAGACTCGTTGACCACTCCTCTTTGTAGTAGGCTTGTTTAGCAATATAAAATATATGTTTATATTCTTGCTTTTTATACTGTTTCTTAATAAACCATAAAGCTGTTTATAAAACTGACTTGTACAAATAAAGGTAGTAAAAGGAAAAATGAAGGAGAAAAAAATATTTTCTGTATTGGAAATTAAAAACCACTTGGCTCTTCACCTTTTCTTCCTCCAAAATCTTGAATAATTTTGGACCTTTTTTCTATGTTAGTATACAAGAATATATATTAGGACTAAAGAAGCTTCAGGTGAGTGTAATCCTGACAGGACTCTCAGTGGTGAACAAGTGTAAAGGACCCCTCTCTGCCCCTGTTTACAACTACCCTGCTATCATTCAAAGAGAAAATGTTTATTGTTTTTTGCTGGGATCGTAGTTACGTGGATCTCTTGCCTAACCACTGGGGGTTTTATGACATCTCAAACTCATATATGGTTGTGATATTTGACAGGAAATCATAGCAGTTAGATGTGTTACAGTTAATTTTTATCTCACTGAGCCATGGTTGTGTTTCAGCAGCTTATTTTTTATATATGTATTACTAATCTGCTAATAAACCGTTCTGTAGCGTAATACTTCACTGCATGTGGATGGCTAATTACACCTGCAGTAGTATACTATACTTTACAGTTATTTCTGTTAAAGTATACTTTGTCTAGATCATTTTATACTACTGAAAAATGCCAAATATGAGAATAATCTTTGGAAAAGCTGTTTAGTTAAATATGCCTTTTTTCAGCAAATTATGCAGATATGTGGGTTTAATGTAAAGAAAGCTAAACTACAGATTTGTCATAGAGGTGGGCAGAGAAAAATAAATCTTCCTTTGTAAGGATTTAAGGTCGCTTATGAATCATCATGGACTTGTGATAGGATAAAAATGTCATTTTTCTAGACAGGGTTCTTGGAATAACAAGCTAAATATATAAATTGTGTATTGTCTTTTAGTTTTAAACCTATCCCTGTTTATGATAGGTATGAAGAGAGCAGTGCTGTTAACTGTCTGATATAATGGGAAAAAATGCATCTCTGCAGCTCTTTTGCCCCCTCATTTTGTGTGGGTGGAGTAGGTTTTACTTTACTGGTCTTTATTATTCATTTTACTAGTGCATTGGTGTTATTTGTCTTCGTTTAAATGACTGAGTGGCAGCCGTGGATTCATGAGGATTTTCTCACTTGCTCTCAGTTTCTCTTATTATCTTAAATTCCTTCCCCACTCTGCTGCTTTACTTTGTGTGACTCACAACTGGCAAAGGTTCATGAGGTGCAAATGATACTTATGTGAACTGAATTAAAAAAAAAAAGTTGGATATGTTTTAGTTCATTAAAATTTATTTTAGACTTTGAATTGCTGTGTGTACAAATGCTATGTTTGTACATAAAAGATCATCTGTTGGTTAAGTACATGGATTACGTTTTTCTGTGTAGACATCCTCTCAGAAGTGATATTAGCATACTTTTTGGCATCGTAAAGCAGTCTGATCTCTGAAGTTATTTAGTAAGCAATAGTGAGGCAAAGGAAGAGAGATAGAAAGTATTATAAACCCTAGAAGTGAAAGTCATCTCTGGAAAGGCAGAATAGCTGGTAGCCCTAAGAATTGCAATGGTATGGGTATTGCAGTGGCTGAGGCTCAACAACCAACCTTCTCAACTCTGTGTTGCAGGACTGCTCAATATATATTAATTTCAAAATTATTTCCAATAGGATTCATTGTCAAGTTCCACTTCAAAATCTCTGTTTATTCTCTTCAGTTTCTACTCCTCTCTGCTGTGTATTTTATAGTTGACAGTGTATCTGTACTTGCAGTAGAGAGATGGAGAGAACCTGAGGAGTTAAAAGTTGTATCTCAGTTCTTTTTAGGCAAGTTTCTGCCTGGGCCAAATTTGCAGAAGACTACTGTTCTGTGGAGGATGTAAAAACTTTAGCCACTGTAAATTTTGTTGCATTTAAAATTCCAATGCTCCTTATAAGAGTTGTGTTGTGGGAGATAATACAGATGCTTTTCCAGTTACTATTCTTAAAACCATGGAAAGGAGGACAAAATTACTTGAATGATTCCTTGTTTTCCACTGGATTTTTATATTATAAGGTAGAACTTTATTCACATTTTAAAACCCAGGAAAATCTAGAGCTGGGAAAGGTATGAAAAAGGTTTGAAGTGTTGGCAGTTCCAGGGAAAAATCCAGTTACTTTGAGATGAGAAAATAGTTCACAGGCTTCTAAATGTCTGGGTGACAACTGAGATGAAGTGTAAAAGCAGGTGAAAACTTTCAGTCAAATCCTTCAGTGAAATACAGGCAGAATCCCACAAATGTGTTCTGCACTACAGAAATTCAGAATGCAGAAATTCTTGAACTACAGTTGTGAAAGTGCAAAAGTACAACTAAGGCATGATTAAGATGTTCATAAAGATGTCAGAGTTAGATAAGATTCTGCACCTAAGATGAAGATGGTGGTGAACGAGGTTACAGGATGTTTGGGTAGGTAAGTGCCATATTGTGAAAGATGACCAATGGTTCTGAATTTAAAGTATGAACCTTTAGTTGTCTGTTTTTACTGGTTTGCAGATCTGAAATTTCAGTTTCCCCAAGGTCCTAAGAGCGGAGACAATGGAAGTGTGAAAAAAGGATTTTTTAAAAAAATTAAAAATTTAAAAAAAAAAAATGTTTTATGCTACATGAAAACAGTGTGTGTGGGAAACCTGGTAATTGGGGTAAGAAGGGTGGATATTTTATCTTAGAATTGTGAAAAGCAAAGTGTTGGTTGGTTGGTTTGTTTGTTTTTTTAAGAAAAGAAAAAAGGATCCAAAGCAATGCTTAAATTAATTCACCACTGTCACATTACTGATTTGAGCTCTTGTGGAGATACACCCGGGGCTGTGTGCTGGATTTTATATTGAAAATAAAATACTCCATATGATTGCCCTAGTAAAATTATTTTGCATGCAAACTATTTTGAAGGGATCTCATACATCTTTTGTGACTCCAAAAAGGACACATAGATTTTCAATTTTTAAAACTTGCAGTGCATATTTTGATAAACTGTTATACTTTATCCTCCACAAGACTTGAAGTAGCATTCATTCCCTTCTTTTCAGTAAATAACAAGTAATTATAAAGTACACAGGTGCTGAAAGCCAAGATGGTCTGAATGTAATAGCACAGGGATTAAGAACTCTTTTCTAAAGTGTCTACTTGAAAGGCAGATATTTTTTCTGAACATGGATTGTAAATCATTCCATTACTCAGCTGCTTGCTATGTCTGTGTGGTCTCTTTCTCTTCAAAGTGCTATTTATGTTTTTTACTAGTGTTTTTTCACTCTCTGTACCTCGTCTGTAGTTAGCAGACGTGGGCTAGTGAAAAGACTAATTTTTCTCCTCACTATTGGAAAATTTCATGAGAACTGCATTTCTTTAGCTGTCTCTTGAGATCTGCTCAGGAATGCTTAGTTGCAAGCCCTTATTCTTTATAATTTCTGATAAAGATCTTTATCATTATACTACCATAGCAGCTGGAGGGACTTGTGGATTTTGACAATACTATTTCAGTATTGTAATTTATGTGGTGTACTGGAAAGTGTAATGCTCAAGCCTGCTAGTAAGGGGGGGGGAAAAAAAGTCTTTTACAGACTTGGTAAACCCAGAAATAGAGGGATTAGAGTGATTTACACTCTTGGTCTTTGATCAGTGTGGTTTAGTACATTTTAAAAGTAATTAATTTTCTTTTGCAGTGAACGTTAAGAAGTTTGTCGCATTTATTCTCTTCTCAGGGTGGGGCGTACACAAACCAAAGAAAAAAGCTCTCTTTTTTTTTTCCTGTCTTCACCACTCGGTGAATATACCCTTGCTCTAAAAGTATTCTGTGTCCCTTTTCGTTTGTTTTCTTTGTTTGTAAGGTTGGTTGGTTTGTTTGTTGGGGGGGGGGGTATTTTTGTGTGTGTATTTGTGCGTGTGATGTTTTTCCATGTTTGGGCAGTGTTACAGGATGCAGTACATTGCATTTTGTAGATACTCTTTGTGTGATGTTTTGTGGAAACTGAACTTCAGTAGGAATGTCTGTAAACAAAATAAGGAAGACACAGTTTAAAGAAATAATTATTGGTTTTTTCAACTAAAAAAGAATTTACATTGAAATTACATGATTAACAGCATGCTTTCTACTGGTAAACTTGATAAAAGTCCTCATGAACTACTTTGAATAAGACAACATTTATTCTGTTGCAGCATACAGAAATTAGATTAAAATAACTTGTTGATATTATCGGGGTTTTTTTCAATTTTTATTTAATTTCTTCTTAAAGGGATGATATCTTTGTTTTGTTTGTCATGCATACAAAATGTAGAACTTTTCTTCTGCACTGACTGTTTGCATGCATGTTGTGATACTTTTAAATTAATGAAGCTCTTGGAAGACTTCATTACTTCATGTGTTCTGTTAGGGTAAAAAAACGTGATGCTTCATGACCAAATTCACTTTTCTATAAAGTGATTGATTCTGTAAAGCTGCAAAAATATATACATGTGGTTAATTTTACGTACTATTCAAGCATTTTAATTTAATATCTTTTATGTTTAAATACCTTGGATATAAAATCTGATACTAAATTATTATTTTTTAAAACTATTACTAAGTTTTAATACCTGGAATTTGATTAAGCATTTTTTAAGTGTTAGGAAGTGGATGTACTTAATTGGTTTCAGATCAAGTCAAATAACTTTCTGTGTCAATGCTTCATTTTCTTTCATTCCCATGTCACAAGCTACTGGTATATTTTGGGAATTTTTTGCTTCTGACATAGAAAGGCATGGCCTCATTATGAATTTTAATGTCCACCCCCCACTCCAACAAGCTTCTGCTTGAACTGGATAGTTGGAGTATTAGTTCTGTGATATGTGAAATGTGTATGACTTAAAGTGAACTTTAAAAGTTCCTACCACTTTTAAAGGAGGACTGAAACCAAATAATATGTGAAGCTATGGTGTCACCATACTCTTTCTCTTAACTTGTTTTTGCAAGAAGGATGGGAGGTGGTGTTTTTCCATTGCTTTGTTGCTGGTTTTAATTAGAGAAAGACATTAGATCATTTGAATAATAAAGTTTTATACAAATACAAGCTGTTTTTAAGCAATATTAGCAATATAGTATAGTGACACTTACTTTCTAGCAGAGAAGTACAGTGGCTACCAAAACATTTCTAGACTAATTTTGTTTCTGTGCTAGATGAGTCTTTCATTTATTGTAGTATTAGCAGTCTTCTATATCAGATTAATTAAAAAATCATCCACAGGAATTTAAAAAGGGAATAAGAACAATGTAATTAAACCTATTTTGAAATAATCATTCACATCTTTAAAAATAAATTAATTTGACCAACATCTTCATATGTGTCCCTTAGAAAACTGCTTATCAAAGAGAATTACTTTCAAATTACTTTTACATGTATACAGTGTTTTTTCCTTTTGGAATGCAGCAGTAGATAATGTTGATATTTAGTTCATTACTGGAAAAATGTTACAAAAACTTAAGTAATTGCTAAATTCAGTCTTTGTTTATTCCTGTATAGATAGTACAGACAATATTTTTTAAATGAATACACTTAATCAGATAATAATGGTTGATTTGCCATACTTATGTGAACTGTTCAACTCCTGACCAGTTATGTCGAACACAGATTTCACATGTGGGACATAGCTGTGGCCTTAATTAAAATATCTGTATGTTTTCTTTGAAATACTTCCTAAAATTTAACACTTGATAGTTACTAGGTGTAGATGGCTGGTAAACGTTTTATTTCTTAAGGTTGGGGTTTATGCTTTGTTTAAGATGACAGCTCTCAAGTGTCTGTCTAACTGTGCCTGCTTTTAGTCTATGGAATTTATATATTACAATATATCATCCCCACTGCTGTACCTATACCATCCAGCCAAGCTTAAGATTTTAAGGAGGTGCAGACACTAAGAATTAATGGTTGTGGGCTTCCTACATTAGTTTGTACGTGGCTTAAAATAACTGCGTTTATTGTAACTCTAAGGGCTGCCACAGTATAAGAAGCTAAAAAAATTAACTCTGATATGCTGTCATCAACAGCAGTTTAAGCTTGGGTCAGTAATAGTAATAAGAATTTTTTTTTTTTTTTTAATTTGAGGACATGCAGCTGAACAAGAGTAGTGAAATTTCTAGGAATTATAAACATATTTCCGTATGGTATTCATAGCTGTGTTATACATTAATGACAGACTGCTGGATTGGACCTGAATTTACACAGAGAATGGCCAAGCTTAATTTGTGTGGATTTTTTCAGTATTAATGTGTCATATAATATATTCTTTATAAAGAAATATTTTAAGTTTCTTTACAGAGAGGGTGGTTAGGCATTGGAATGGGCTGACCAGGGAGGTGGTAGAGTCCCCATTCCTGGAAGTGTTTAAAAACCATGTGGACATGGTTTAGGGACCCTGGTAGTGTAGGGTTAATGGTTGGACTTGATGGTCTTAAAGGTCTTTTCCAGCCAAATGATTCTGTGATCTGCCTGGCAACTGATAAAAGAGTGTCAAGAGTGGCATTATGTGGTGATGGTTCTACAATATGTAATATGAATTGCTGCCACTGATCCAATTGTCAAATCCAGCAAAATGTATTCATAATTGTGAAGCGATAGCAAGAACTTTGGTGTTACTAATAACTTTTGTCTTTAATATGTTCATGTTATGACTCTCAAAAAATATTGACTTGAAGGTAGAAAACAGCTGCCAGATCCAGTGGCACAAGAGCTCTGTTGTGAGGTATGGTAGATGGGCTTGAATACACTCTAAAATGGCTGTATTAACTGGAGGCTCAGCCAGCACCCAGTGCATCTGCTTTTGCCTGCATCACTGAATGGAGAAGTGCAGATAGTCTCAGGAGCTAGCCAGTGTTCAATTCTGGATTGTCTGCTGTAGCTGCGGTTTAGGCTTGCTCCAGAGTTAACAAGAATACTTAGAACTCTGTGTGTGTGCTGGTGAGTCTGTGCATTTGTTTGCCTTTGACAGGCAGTAGGTGATTCCTGTCTTAGGAATTTTAAGGTCTTGTGTACCTTAGTGTTGAGGTATCCACAGTTTCCTGGTTTGTGATGTGTGATAAGGACAATTATTGTTAAGCTATGCAGTCCAAATTTGCCAAACTTCTATTCCACTTAAATTTGAGTAAATCTCTGTTCCTGTGATTAGATATTTTGCCAGTCTTGGTAGAGACAGTAGTGTGTCCAGACCTATAACTGACAGCACTCTTTATTAGTGATAAAATTGCCTATGGTATTAAAGTTTTAAAATCACTTGCCATTCTGTGAACTTGATTTAGCTTTGTGAATCCCGATCTAACAAAATTCACATCCCTCTTTGTGTCAGCATGTCTTTCTTACTCATTTGTTAGTAATACAGTAAAGTCACTGCAGTTGTTTCTGCTATGCAGAAATGTTTCAGGAAAAGCTTATTTTGAATGCTAACTTCACTGTCCATTAACGAACCATCTGATTTTTCTGTGTTTGGTATGTTTTTTTCAAATGCTTGAACTTGCACTTAAGTACTGTTTGGGGGAAAAAATACATTTATAGTTCTGCTATAATTGCAAAAAAAAACCCCAATCCAACCCTGTTAAACATAACCTTTAAAAAGTAACTGTTTACACATCTTTTGTATGAATTTGATTAATATGTCAGCTAAATTCTGGTATCTGCTGAGCCTGGATTGAGATTCAGCTTGTCTTGAAGAGTGTTCCTCCTTGCTGCTTTTCTGGTTGCTGGAATTGAAAGCAACAATCTACTACTGCTAAATCAAAACACAGAGCTCTATATTGTGGACCTGGTTCTGCTGGCAACAAGTGGGTATTGAATTTAGAGTACAGTCATTATGATGACCAGACATTTCTGAATTTTACTTTGTGGCTCTTTCTTCAACTTTATATCTTCTTACCATGTCTTGTTACAAAGATGTGTGCTATAAAGCCACTTATCTAAAAGCTAGAAGATATAAAAAATATTTGTATAGACCTACAGTAGGTTCTTAGAATGAAAATAAAATGGAACACAATTTCTGTTTCTGAAGTGTATATAGTAAGTATGTGCTTACTATACATTATTGGGAAAAATAATGTATTAACAAAAAGGCTACCTCCATTTTAGTTTTAATTTATTTCTATACAGTGTTCAGCTTTGAAGACAGATCCAAGGTGTGTTTTTTATTAGAGTTTCATTAGCTGAATACTTCAGTATAATGAGTGAATTACACATTTTAGAGATCTGAAAAAGCTATTCTAAATAAGACAAGCCAAAAGAGTCTAGAGCCTGGGAAAAAAAGGGTATGAAGCTAAATAGTTGGTGTCTGTAGGCTATACAAATACACAGCAAACACATAAGCTGAAGATTTCAATACTATTGTATTGTTTCCTAATCCACTATAGTTCTGTTAGAGACCAACAATATAACAACAAAATGTGCTGTACATCACTTTCTAGTTGACATTAAATAAAAAATAGCCTACCAAAAATGTAACTGTGGGAAACTTCTGTCTCTTAACTTTTAAAAGCCAAGTCTGATTACTGTGAATAGGCAGAGAATCCTTAGAAGACTCTTTTGTGAATGTGGACTCTTGATGACAGTGTAACATAAATTGATGATCTGATAGGCATTAGTTGGAATTTGCAGGGCTAATAATGGAAGAAATCTGAATTGGGGGTGGTGGATTTTTACATGAGCATTCTGTTAATAATTTACATATTAAAGTAGTGGGAGGCTGAAAAGTTACTATGCCTGAATCTGTAATATGTATAATACAAAGAATAAGGTGGATTTAAATTGTGTAATTTTAAAGCATTCAACCACATAAAAGGCTTTTTATGTTGGGAGGGGACCAGGAGAGTTGGCCTACATCTTTTTCTTTCTTCTCTGCTGAAGTGCTCATATTTGAAGTTAAGCAAAATTTTCATCTAACTGAAGCCTAATAGTTAGATATTTAACACTTAGGTATTATCTAAAAATAGATCTTTTTATT
>JAOEGS010019252.1:0-42807 GCA_025447755.1 Corythornis vintsioides
AAAAAAAGAAAAGAAAAAAAAAGAAAAGAAAAGAAAAGAAAAGAAAAGAAAAGAAAAGAAAAGAAAAGAAAAGAAAAAAGAAAAGAAAAATGTGTATGAGCATCACCTATTGTCAGACTTAAAATGAGATCTGTTGTCCATTATTGATTTCCATCAACTTGAGCTTTGTGTTCTAGTTCTCATAATCAGTGAGTCTTTGGTGCCTCTCTAGCTGTAAACTTTTTCAAGTATTTGTCTGTAAGGATATATGTGTGGGACCTGCTAATGTCCAACATAAACAGTCACATTTAGTTAAGGGGAAAACATCTTTTTTTCCCTGACCTTGTAATTTCTGTGTACACAGAACTTTCTGGTTTAGATATTAAGGAGGCTGTAGCATTTTATTTAGACTAGGCTGATGTTTCCTTTGTGCCTGAGAATCTCAGTCTCCATGGATAAAACAAGGGCTTAAGAGCTTCTGAAGTAATCATTACTTAGAAAACTGAAGGACTGTGCTCTACAGCTTCCTGGAAACAGATTAAACAATTTCATTCCTTCACTCTTATTTTAAATGTCATTCTGAGGTGTTAGTCGTTGGTGTTTGGTTACTGCAAGAGTTACCTGAAACTTCAGATTTTATTTAACATTTCAAATGACAGTTTTGATTTAAAAACGAATTATTCATTCCCCCTTCCCCAATAGACTCAGTTTGGGGTTTGGATTAATCCTATTCTTCACAGTTCTTTCCTTATTCCAGAGCTGTCTCCATTGGCTTATTTTGGTGCAGTTCTCCAGGTTGTACACCCAGACTGCACTTTATGTACATACATAAAAATATCTATGTATGTTTGGCAATTGCCAATGTGGTAATCTTCCTGGTTCTTATACCTACCTAACACCCATCAGGTTCTTTCATGTTTGCTTTGCTATATGCAACTTTATTTCTCTGGTTTGCAATTAATCAACTTCTTATATGCTAAGATTAACAAATCATTATTAACAAATATAATCACCTAAAGAAACAAAAAGGCCCTTGGAACAGACTCAGATCAAGCCACAGTGGCTCAGTCTCAGTAGCTACCTCAAAGAGTTGGGTTTAGCTGGCTGATGATGCTTGTCTCTGCATGGTGTATCTCTGATGGTGTTGTTCTCTGTATTGGCACAGTGTGAGACAGAAGTGAGCAACACTCCCCTGTTGCAAAGTCACTCTTTCTTCCTTGTTTTCCTGTCATATTAGCAGTATTGTAAGCAGAAATACTTGAAACTACAAAGTGTGTATTTTAAATCAGTTTTAACTGAAACTGCAGCCCCTAATAGTGATTTTTTTATGTATCACATGTCACTACAAGGAAACCTAGAGTGTTTCTGAACCTTCAGCAGCAATCTTGCTGTAAATTTGAGATTCTCTTTAATTTAAGGTAATTCAGAATTTCCTGGCTTTTCTATGCTCACTCTGAAGATAATTGCTGTTGTTATTTAACTGTTTTTGCACACAAGTTCCTGATACAAACTCAGCTTTGATTACCAGAATTGCAGTTTTATACATGTACAATTGCAAACTTTTACCTGAAAATTGCATCTATCTCAGTAACCAGAGAAAGCTATGAAACATTTTTAACAGTTTGCACATGTAGTATTCTTCAGAAAATTATTGGTTTTATTCATCATTATGAAAAATTAGATCTTTCATAGAAAATTGTTTAAGGAACCAGAGTACTTTCTTGGAGAGCAAAGTGTGAGAGATTTAACATGTAACAGTATAGTTCTGAGGATAATTTTGGTACTTTTAGGTCAACTCTTTATGTAATTTATACAGGAAAAAAAATAGCTTCATACTGTACTTGGCCATAATTAAGTGAAATTGTTATTATTTCACACAGGTGCTTTATTAGTGATGTATAGCAAGATATGAAATATGAGCAAAGAAGAAATTTCATTGTAAGCTGAGGATCAAGGTCCTCAAGCATGAGCCTTTACAAGTAGGCTTTTCTTAACCTAAATGATGTTTACAGCACAGTTAATTTCCATTCAGGAAAACTCTGCATCATATAATTAGAACTACTGTAAATTAAGAAATTGTCTTTGAGTAAGAACCTCAGGTTAATGAATTAGTATATGCAGCTCTTTTCCTTGAAACTGCAGGAGCTTGCCTTTTGACTCCACTTTGCTTCTCCTACGTTCTTTTGAAGATGTGAGGAGCTTTATGATGGAGTTGAGCATGAGCAAGAGGTGGCCCTTCCTGCAAACAGGGGTTAGAAAACCTTATTGTTCATTTTGTTTGCACACCCACGATACCCTGCAAAAGAACGCTCCTTTCTAGGAGCGTTACATCAAGACACCAACGCAAAGCTGGGATTTTTAATAGCCTTTTCGTGACCGTCTTTGGTCATTTTGTTCGCAAGAGGTGATCTGGGACTGAACGCAACCGCGGGGCAGAACGCAGAGCTGAGTGGGGGGCTTGCAGTGGTGCCAGGAGTGGCGTTTAGCCTCTAGAGGGAGCACGGTGATCCTTCTTGGTCGCACAGCGACCAGCTTGACAACAGCAAGGGAGCGGGAGAGCGTAGCCTCTTAGGTAGGAACGACAACATCACGCACCAGCTCTCATCTTATGCAATAAACCATTTCAGCTTATGTGTACTCTTCAGAGATGAAGCTTGCCTCTCGCTTTTTTTTTTTTCTTTTTTTTTTTTTCCCCACAGAATCGGGTGTTAGGTATTCAATCAGCATTCAGATTTATGCTTTAGATGCTCATGAAAGAGGATGCTTCCCTTCGTGTGCCTGTCAGTGGTGATGCTTGCGTGCAGGTTTTATATTTTTTGAGTTATTTTCTTAAAACACCCTGCCACGTAAACAAATCTGTGGAGATACTGAAATCTGAGGAGTTAAGAGATTTGCAGTATAAGGTTATTTTACCCTTTGACTTTCTTATAAATACTTTTTTTTTCCCCTTTAATGTTAAAGGTGTCTTCAGGAACATAGCTTATAATTTTCCTGTGATATATGTGTGTGTTAAAATGTAGTCTAAATTTGCTCAGAGAAAATCACATTCAGAATCTAGTAATACAGTTGCATTCAAGACAGAATAAAAGGCTTATATTACTACATCTGATTCAAAACAATGGCTTAATTGGGCAGGAAAATGTAGTTATCAGATGATAAAGATATAAAGTCAAGGGCAAGATATGCCTGAAAACAAGCATTTTCCTGCCTAAAATTAGGCAAAGTTAATAGGTTAAATTTTGTTTATTGAATAAGGGAACCCAAAGTTGATTGATATAGTAATTTCTGTGTTTGCTATGGCAAATATTTAGCTCATTATCAGTTTTAATAGCATTTTGCAGAACAAGCCTTTTCTTGACATGCAGAAAATACTATTAAATTTCCCTGCATAGATACATTGTTATGACATGCAATAACTACTTGAATATAAAGGGGATTAATAATTTAAAAGGTGTTAACAAATTAGGGCCATCATTAAAAATAGACTTTGAACCATTTTGTAGAAAAATCAGATTGAGGTAATGCTCTGCTCTTATGATAAAGAATTACAGCATTAATTCTGCAAAGTGAACTTATTGCTCCTATTCGTCTCCAAAACCCTGGAGCATTAAAAGACAGGAAGAATGAAATGATCACTGTGTTTTTTCAGGCACAACAGCTCTAATATTTCCATCACAGTTTCACAGCTTAGCTTGCATGGTTGTGCTAGAGGAAAAAGGCTATAAACGTCATGCTTCTCTTTGTTTTGTTTTTGCTGGTCTTATGAAATCGGGTCGAGTTTTTTTCAGACAGTTTATATTAATATAGTGAGAATTTTGCTTGTACAGCATCTGTGCAGAGTATAAAGCAAACATTTCTTCTGTATAGAAGCTGTTCTGTTCTTGATTTTGAAATGTAATCCTCGGGTTTCTTTTGCATTTTGTTTTTTCTTTCTTGCAACAATTGATGACCAGAGGCATTTCAAGGTTGAATTCTTGTTGGTTTGCAAATTATTAATTTGTTTTCTTCCTAACTTGAGATAAACAGAAATAAGATCACTTTTGAAGCCTTCTCTTCATTATTTCATACTGCATCCATGAAACATGCAGAAAAAAAGATTATTTTTTTTTTCTGTGTAAGTGCATAAGGAAATACATTTGTGATTCTTATTTGAGTAATCCCTGCCCATATGAATTGCTTCACAGTAATAAGGGTCAGGAGCAGACTCTTATTCTATAAATAATTTTGTTGAAAGAATTACACAACATTAAAAAGGCAAATTTTTGCTTCATTCCTCTTATTTTCTCTCCACTATATTTTGAATAATTAAAAAAATAATTTCTGGCATTTCAGTAACAAATTTCACATTTGAAGGACAAAAGATGCGAGGAGCTCTTTCAGGCCCTGAAGGTAGCAAATTATTTGTCTTCTCCTTCTCTCTTATTCTCACTTGCCATGGCAGTCATCTCCCTCCATAACATTTCCATCTAACCCCCCTTCCTGAGTTTTCCCTCCCCTTCTCCTTGCACTTTCTGAGACCACAGGCCCCAGATGGTGCCCTCACTGTTGCCAGGCCCTGGGGGAACTGTTTCTGTTATACCCATGTCTCAATAGCTGTACTGAGAAACACACCAAAAGTCCAGTGCTGAAATATGTTTAATTTTGAAATTCTTTTTTTTCAGTTAATTTCTTTTTCAGCACCATTTTTTTTTTTATCTCCACATTCAAGTCTCCAATACTGGCAATGGTGCAACATCAAGTTTAAATAAAACGCTGAGTTTCCAGTCATCTGTTTGTGATTTCATCAGTCAGATGTTGTTAAAGTACCAATCAATAAACAGTTAAAGCATTGTTTATATAGCACCTCTATTCCTGCTAATACTGAAAAATTCATAACACCATGACATTTTTTCAGCAGAAGTGCATATGTTGGTGCAGACAAAAAGAACATCTCCTTTTATGTACCAGTGTGGGTGTTTGATTTTTTTAATCACAAAGAATGAAATGTGATGGTGAAAGTTGGAACATGTAGCAGAAGAGAAAAGATGCACATTCTGATAAAGTATCAAATAAGAGTAACTGTGGTAGAGATGCAGTTAGCAAGGGACATCAAGGATAAAAAACTATTAGTACGTTATTAGGCAGAGGAAGATCAAGGGGAGTATTAGTTTGCTATACAACAGAGGGGAGAAACTCTTAATAGATGACCTAGGGGAGGCCAATGTGCTTTAATGCTTTTTTTGCTTTAATCTTCACTGAAAAGGTCATCTGGGATCATGTGGCAAACAGAGTTTATATCTGCCACCAAAAAAAGCAAGATCCAATGCTAGAACAGGAGGAAAGTAGGCTAGAGAGTACTTAAAGGTTTTCAAATCAAAAGGGCCTCAAAAATTTCATCCTACAATACTTGAAAAACTGACTGGAAAATCTTGAGGTCCTTAGTCATTTTTGAAGACTCACAGAGGTCAAGTCAGGTTCCAGAGAAATGGAAAAAGTCAAACATGATGCCTGTTTTAGAAAGGGAAAGAGGAGGAGCTGCCAAAGAATCTCAGATCAATGTAAGGTCCTGTCTTGGAAAAACACCAGAACATGCAATCAAATATTTAGTAGATATGTGGGAGAAAACAAGGAAATGTGTAACAGCCAAAACAGATTTGACAAAACTAATTGTGTGAAGCCAAAATAATTAACAAGACAAGAGGACTTCCTGGTGAAGTAATAAAAGTAAGGAGAACATGTATGATATAGTGTATCTAGAGCTGTTGACAACAGCTCTAGATACAACATTTATAAGCAAGTAAAGAAGCATGGACTACATGAACCTACTAGCAAGTGGGTGAATAATGATTACAAAAAAACCCTGACTATTAAAAGCCACCAGTGGCTGCATTAGAATTGGAAGTCTGCTACCATGTGCTTCTTCAGGGCTCTGAGTCTGTATTGTCTTGTGTTTTCATTCCTTATCTGGAGACTGGAATTGAAAGTACACTTATTATCTTGGCAGATAAGAGCAACTAGGGAAGGAATGTAAGCATTCTGGTTCGTAGTATTGCAGTTCAAAAGGATCTTGACAAACTGAGAAACACAGGTCAAGTTCTCAGCATTAGTGTGTGTGTGTAATTAAGAATAATCAAGTGCATAGTTAGAAAAAGAGAACAAATACTAGTCCTGTAGTGAGGAAAAAAAATATCTAGACTTCTAGACTTTCAGTAAATCACAAGCTGAACCTGAATCAACAGTGTTAAGCTGTTGTAAAAGCTGCACACATCTGACTAGGTTATTAAAAATGGCAACTTGTGAAGTAATCTTTCTGCTCTACTCAACACTGGTAAGGTCTCAACCTAGTATCTTAGCAGTTCTGGATATTGTGCTTATATGCAAGACAAGCTGGGAAAGTTCAGAAAGATTGTAAAGGAGCTAAAAATCATGAAGAAAAAAATTCATCTAATGGTAAATTTTGAGCTTCTGTGTCTACAGAAGAGACCTAGAGAAGTCACAATAGCAGATCTGAGATATAGATAATTTTAAGGGGTGTAGAATATAAATAATGATCTTTTTTCTTTGTCCATGATAGGTTGAACTAAAAGTAGTGTGTCAGAAAAATGCAATTACTGGGAGGATGCTTCTTATTAGCCACTGGGAAAAGCTTTGTAACAGTTTGAGAAATGGACTGCATGATGTCCACTATAGACATGTTTCAGTGGTTTATGAGTTGCCGTTATGATTAGGGTGATTTATATATATTTATTCATTCATTCATGTCATAGAATACAGATAGCAGCATTCTCAACATGCTGTAATTCTGGTGATAAAGCTGTGAAATGTCTGTGATAGGATCTTGTGACCTAGCAGAGAGAAAATTAAAAAAAAAAACCCATCTTTTCTGTTCTGGAATAAAGAACCTTGATCATCTCCTAAGAAAAGATGGGTAAATTATTTCATGTCTTTGTGCCTCAGTTTGCCCATCTGTGAAATCGACTGTAAGATGTTGATATTTTCTATAAAATAGCTTTCCAAAATGCTTCCTGACTCAAGGACAGTAAGAGAGCTATTCCTTGCCTACTTCAATTCAACACCACATCCTTTCCTTCTTGGAAGAAAGTCGATAATCTTTCTTCTCTTCTTATCCTTGCTCATATTCTCTGCATAAACCATTTCAAGACTACAAAAAATATTTAATTCTATCATCCCATAGATTCTTAGGGCAACAGTAATTGGAATCAGTCTATAAAGACTGAAAGTGAATTCCACTTTGACATCTTGTGAACAAAGTTAACAGCTGAATTTTGTAGATTTCCCTCCTTCCACTGCGCATTTCTCCCCTTTGTGTCTAGAATAACAATCCTTCTTGAACAGGCATTACCATGTGTCCCATGTCTACTTTCCAGCCCAGAACCATTCTTTTCTTCCCATTATCAGGCTCTGGGCTGACAGTAAGATTCCAAGTAGTAAGCACAGTCTTTTGCATTTTCAGCTTTTGTCTCGGTTTTTCCTTCCAGAGTATCATCTCTTGGGAATTTAAGCCATGTGCATGACCTCATATTATGTTTGCTATTAATGGCACTTTTATGAATGTGCTGACTACACAATAGAAGGTTTGTGTTGGTTTTATGTGGGTTTTATCCTCAGGTACAGACAGTTTCAAATACAAATATTCAAGTGAAGAGAACATACATATTCTAAATTTCTGACCTCCCCTTTTGCTATTCCCTGGGCTGCATGCCCCAGAAAAACCAACAAGCCTGTCTTAAGGGAGCAGAAGCACAAAGTGCCTGCTAAGGGCTGGTGATAGAACCCAAGTGCTCACATTGGCAGCTTTGACTAGAAAGGGTGGGAGGCTAGAATTTCTAGCAGCAATTCAGTATATACCTGAGTTTTTTTTCACATGAATGGTTTAATTGTAAACAAAGTGGGAACTATAGATACTTGCATACTTTGGTGAACATGGTTTGGGGTTTTTTTTCTGCAAATGCTGAAAAACTTCCACTATGTGAGAAACATGCAATTACTGAATTCTAAGACACCTCTGTGCTCAGTCCGAGTGCTGTGAGGAACACTGAAGCACCTAACCCTTGTGTAGGAGTTATTTATGAAAATGTGAATATGGCATTCCTGTGTAGTTGGACATGTGTCAGGGAGAGACTCCAGTGAAAACATTCTAGAGGGTGGTGCACAGATCCTGTTTAAAAGGCATTGAGAGTACCTTACAAGTAGCAGTGCTAGGATAAAGAGTAGCTTGCAAGTCAGCATTTAGGGTGGAGGTTATTTCTTATTTTCTTGTTCTTACTTCATCTTATGAAACTTCCCTGCTGCTCCAAGGGCAATTCAATCTTGCTTGATATGGTTTCCAAATAATGCACTGTATAATTACTATTCTAAAGCTATTTTTCAAGTGTAAAGTGTTCTGGTACATGTATTTTTGAGTCCTAGAACCTCTGGTAATTAGTATCCAAAGATGAATCCATTCTGTAACTGAACTGTTTGTTTCCTCTGGCTGATATCAACCAAGAGATATATTTTCTCATTCAACATTTCATATGAACTCACAACACTATTTTGCTTGTTTCAAAGTCTTCTGATTTTGTATGTTTGTAATTTAAATTTATTTTTAATTTTTAAAATGTTTTCATGTTAATTCAACTTTAGGCATAGGTAAATAACAAGTAAGATTAATTTAACGGAAGTTCTATTGGCTCTGTAGTGTTTTCCCCCTCTACTTAATACTAAGGGATCTATAATTCAAGAAATTAAAAGCTTTGAAGGTAAACTAAGCAAATAGACAATCAGGCTGGGAGGTGTATGTTGTCAAATACTAAATATCTGAGAATTTGTCCATGTCTTTTGGCCTCTAGAAATTACAAATATTTATAGATCTGAAATTCAGGTAATTATTTAAAAAATTATTTGAGTGCCATACTTTATAGTTAAAATGTATAATTTCACCAATTCCTTACAATCAGTTAAACTAGTTGATTGCTTACATTTTGGAGAAAGAGGAAAAGGCTGTAGGATGATGGAATTTGTTTCAGAATCTGACTTAATAAAAGTGACAATCAAATATGAGGATTTTTGGAAACAGAGATAAGCGATGCTAGCCCGGAGGCTGAACTTAATGTCAAAGAGGGTGTTCATGCAAAGTAAAACAGTGTATCTAGTAAACCAGAGTAATATCATCTTTGGAGAAAAAAATCTCTAAAGATTTTATGCCACTTTTAACAGACAACAACAAAAAAGCCCTAGCGGTACCTCAGGATATGATCAGTCTTTTTGAACTGAATTTGTTCAGTACTTTTTTGTTCTTCAGTGCTGTCTGCAAGCATTCCCTGTCTCAGTCACAAGGTTCAGAGTTTGGCAGTTTTATTTCTTTGTTATATTTTCATCATGTGAGATAAAAAGTTAAGGATGAGTGATATAATGGAAACAAATGTTACCTGTGTCTGAGCAGGAGGAATAAAGCCCTCAGTTGCACTGAATCCATGCTCTTTTTCTTTCATAAAATTGTTTGAAATTTCTTGAAAATATTTTTTTTCTTTCTTTCTTTTTTTCTTCTCTGCTCAGCCAAACTGCCACTCCACCAGAAGTGAAGTCCAGCAGCCACCTTAGAAATAGCATTTTTCAGGATAGTTGGGGCTGAGGCTGTTGTAGGTGTGATATGTTCAGGCTCTGCAGGAGGGGATAAAGGGCTGCATCACGCTGGAGTAGCCCCTGGAGGTTAGCTCAGAGAAGCAGTATAGCTTTGGAGGAAGCTGTCAGCCCTCTGGGCTACAGGGATGTGCTGGTTTTAATAAGTACATTGCAGAAGACAGTACCTGTGAGTTAAAGTGTATTTTCTCACACAAAAAAAACCATTTTTAAACTAATTATTAATAACTCTAAAGCTGCATAGTTAATTTCTGAAGAATATAGTGTGTCCAAAATACCAAACAGTCCTAGATATTTTAAATGTGAATAGAGCCTAAATAAAATACTTTCTACAGATGGGTAGTTTGGCTCATCGCTTCCTGAGAGATTTGAATTTGACCTCTATTTTTTTTTTACCAGTTGTGAAGGAGTTAGTTGGAGATAGGAAGAGCATTTCATTCTATTCAACAGTGGCTCTTCACCTAAGTAATATTTAAATTGATCAGTCAGCATATTCATTTTTCTGGGGGAGGAATTGAGAGGAGGATAAAAATACTAAGCAATAAGTATGCCTTTTCTAGATATCACAATGCCATATATAATGCAATATACTGTTTCTCAGAATATGGAGTGCATCAGGGCTTGAGGTTATTTTACATAACTTGTACTTCAGTTTCTTGCTCTAGTATTTGGTGATGCAAACACTTCATGTATCTCATGTATTTTCAATTTTATCTACTTATGCTCTTCATTAATTAGTTACTATAAGATTAGACTTTTTTTTATTGAACACAAGGTAAGCAGACACATCAAAAAGTTACCCAAAATTTAAAATTGAACATTATATTATCAACACATTGAGCAAAACTCATGTTTATGACCAACAACTGAGTGAATCAGACAATGCTTCAAATATGACATGACATGACAAAGTATTTGTATTTTCTTTTACATATTTTTCACTATTACAAAATATTGTAAAGCCAGTGTTCTTAGGTATGGTTCATTGACCTGCTTATTGAATTTAGGCTGTTATAAGCAAAAACTCATAATCAGAAAGTCCTGCAGAACATCACTGACAAACTGTTCTAAAAGGACACCACAAGAATGCTGAGCTTTTTATTTTCAAATAAATGCATGTCTGCCACAGATGAAGGATGAGGTTCTGGTTGTCCTAAAGTTATTACAAGTGGGAGATTATATGGACATATATGGTAGTGATGAACAGAGATCAGAGAGGCCAGAACATCAAGGAGAAAGAGAAAGGTGAATTAAGAGATCAAAGATTGTAGAAAAACTGAAGGGGGGACTTGGCTTTGTCTTCTTTGCCAAAAAAAAGTGTATTATTTGTAGTGAAAAATCTAACAAAAAAAGCTCTGTAGCTTACTGTGTTGTAGTGAAGCAAGTTCAACTGCAGAAGTGAACTGCAACACCTCTGTCCTTTGTCTTCCTTTTTACTTAACAGTAAGATAATATTTAATGAACAAGTAGCTCTGAAGTTTTCGTTTTATTTCATTGAACACTATTCAGAGAGGAAAAGCCTAACAATAAATAGCAACTAAACTTGGACAAAAATTATGGAGTCTGGTTTTTCATACCAAGCAGCATTTGACATCACAGGAAGGACTCAGACTATCAGAAAAGCACATAGAGATTAATATCCAGAGAGGACAAGGCACTGAGGGTTATGCAGTATGAGATAGTAGTTTATTGCCCTCTTTGCCAACAGCCTGCTCTGTATGTGTCAAAAACTCACTTTTCCTCTCTGTTACATCTTTTCTTATTTCTTAACTAATCACAGAAAAACACAGTTACTCATTAATGTTTCTCTTAATTTGTTATTATTCAAGAAAAGAGCTTACTGAAACCTAAGGTCAGATCTCCTTAATATTGGTTATTTATAATCAGGCAATGAAAACCATACCTAAATATTTAAAGCAGTTTGAAATGTTGATTACCCATAATTCCCAATAGAAATGTATACTTTATTTATAAGAAACGTAGGGAGAGAATGAAATCTGTGTATGCTTGGAGATTTTTGAAAGAGTATGTTAAAAAGTGTCTGTCCAAAATGACTCAGGTACAGTTGAGCCTAATTCTGATCAAAAATATTATTCCAGGGCCTTATTTTTATTACTTTGCACTTCTTGGATTCCAGTCAAAGATAATGTGGCATTAATGCCTAAATCCAGTACTCCAGTTTTTAAGACACTTCCTAAAAATTGTAGCTTTTATATAATTTCTCATATAAAATAAACTGAGATTGAGGAACCTTGTCTACAATTTCCCCCATCTCACCAGTAGAAGACAAGGCTTTATCAGAAAGCTCTGACTTAGGAAGGTTCTGTGAGAACATGCTTATTATGGGTCCTATCCTAAGTTTCCTTTATCTCACAAGCTTCTGTAGAAGGAATTTGCACAACATTAATATTTGTGTGATGATAGATCCTGGAAAAGTAGAATTTCTAATGTGTGTTACATTGCTGCTTCAGTTTGGTGAATTTTAGTTCTGTTAAATTTTCATCTACAAATGTGTACTAGAAGCCAACATATCTACCACCAGGTTCTCATTGTTTTGCAGAGAATGTGCTGTATAATTCACATTTTTTAGTACCTAAAAATAAGCAAAAGAAAATCTTCCCCACCCCTGCTCATAAAAGTAAGAATAATACAGCCAAATTGTAATGTTTATTTTCTGGTCTTTAGGATAGATCTTATAGTAGTATCCTCTTAAATTCACAGGAAAAGAATTTATTTTTTTTTAATAGAGTAAATTTTCCTCTAGGATTATGTGTTTAACAGATGTCTACTGTGTACTTTATCTAGGGAGTTGATTCTTTGTTTAGTCTAAGTAGCACTGGGATCACAGTAAAAGCGAAGGCTAGTCTCCTTTGCTGTCTGCAGACTAGATTGCCTTAAGAGACATTGAGACCAGTAGAGAAAAAAGAAATTACACTGATCCAATAGATATACTGCTGAGAGGTTTCTATTATATTCTTACCTCAGACATTGTACCACCATTAAATTCACACTCTCAGGCCCTGGGAATCAGGTCAGCATGACAGAGAAGTTTGGATAAAATGAATCTGCTATATTAGTTTTTGTGAAAATGATTAAGCTCTGCAGGTTCAAGATCAGTACTATTTTTCAAGCAGTCATTGTTTCAAAGCTAGGCAAATAAACCCTAATATAAAAGAGAAAATGATAGGGAGACAGACATAGATGAAATTGAGTACCAGAGTAAACAAACTACCTGAATACATGATCTCAAATAGAAAACAAATCTCAAATAGAAAACATTTATTTGGCACAGCTGAAAATCATCTGGCAGGCAAATTTTTTTTTTAAGTATTTTTAGTAGACTGCCCATCAAATAAGCATAATTATAATCAAAATTCTTACAACGTTCTTAAAATTCCTAAAGGCAATCAGCTCCACTCAAATTAGTAACTTGGATAAATCACCATTAATTAGCTAATATAAGCCAGCAGGTGGTTTTGAGCCCAGAGAGATTCCCTGGTTATTTAAATTATGTATACTATACTACACCAAAGATAGAGTAAGTGAAAGGGAAACAACAGGCACAAGCCTGGTTTAAAAGAAAAAAAAAAAAACAATTCAAAAACCACACCATTACGGGATGATGTTTAGCTAAAGTCTTCTCCAACTCCCACATCTCCTACATCACACCCAAAGGAATACAAGACAGCTTCGACCCTCAGCTCACATAATCCAAGAATGTTCCACATAGTTCTTATTTCAACACTGAAATATATAATGCAAGAAACAAAATCTGCATTGGAATCTTGCTTGAATGGGTTTATTCTAAAGGTATTGTGGTTCCTAGAGGATGGACACAGCAGTGACTTTATTTTATAAAAAAGCATCTTTGAAGCCACAAGAATAAGCCTTGTCAGCATGCACATTAATCACAAAAACAGGGCGGTTCTTTTTTGAGCTACTGTTAAACACTTCCTACAAATAAATAAAATAAAAATTACATAATTTTAGGAGATTAACATCCGATCTGTGACCAATGCTGTCATGCTCAGCTGTGGACAATAACTGTTACAAACTAAACTGAACACTTACACATCAGTACAGCAAAAGAAAATGAGATATTTTTCTTTAAATGCTGGTACCAATAACTTCATGAGATTCAGGGATTGTTTGAAAAATCTGACCCAAATCTACATGCAAATCTATTGGCTTGCAATAATTTCTGGTTTTATGGTGTGTTTCCCTAAAAATCCCAAAGACTGATCTGGAATTTTGTTATAAATTACTGGCACCCATAAGATTTATGCTTGATGGTAATGCAAAATCAATGCTCAACTATATTTTCCAGTCTTTGAAGCTAATGACATTGTGTGGGGGGAAACAGTAAGATCAGTACAGATATTAGTGTTTATGCCAGTGATAGCATCTCTGAAGGTCTGGACTGTGATAGAGTAACAGTACTTTAAAGGATCAAAAATCCTGCCAGGTTTTACTGAATGATGTGCAGGTCCAGTAGTAATGTTTAATCCCAGTACGCGCTCTTGGACCATCCATGCTTTTCACATCAACTCAGTGTAATGCTCTGTTAACAAGGAACTAAGATTGCATATCGCATTGTATTACTGCCTCTGTGTCTGGCAGACTCAGTGCTGGCATATGCTTTGTGCTGGGTGATGTATTTCGATGAACTTGTTTTCATACATTTATGCAGGTTTCTAGTCTAACACACTTTTTTTTTTTTTCACTGTAAAAGATAAATGAATTATAAACATGTTATCCAAGAATTCTTTAGCATTTTCATTCAAACACAAGTTTCTATAAATTCTGTTTGATACTAGAAAGAATAGCGTAGGAAGGTGTTTTCCTTGACATATTAAACCCAGATCCTGAAGTTCTTCTCATTTTGCCTAACAGAGAAAACAAGAAGTCTGTACCTACCTAAGACTTCCTCCCTTCCACAATAAACACCTAGGAATTGGACTTATCCCACATAAATTGGGAGTAAAGGTGGTTCCCAAGTTAACTGAACGAGCCTCAAGTTACTAACTGCTGTGCTGTCCTCACAACAACATTTCAATTACACACACTTTTCTGTGGACTTTTTCATGGTCTTGTAGACCAATACTTCCATGTGGTTCTCACAAAAGAGGACAATAGATATATAATGATTGAAAACATGAAGTCAGGTCCACATTGTCAACTTTGTAGCTGTTGACAGAGATGCAGGTGAAACAGACTAGACCTTTATTCATTTTCCTATGGAATTATTTAGCCATCACCAGTCTCCATGGTCTTGCTACAATTGCTTTAGGTCACTCTGCCAGAAATGAGGAAATGTGAGTAATAGTCTCTGTGTCTCTGTATCTGTGTGTATGTGTGAAGGCCTGGACAGAAGTCTGCCAAATTTAAGGGTGATTTTTGCCTTGTTTTCTCAATGTTTGTCCTAGCCTTTCACTCTTCCACTGAAAAAGATTCAGAATGCAAGCAAGGATTTCAGAATGTATCCTCAGTCAAAAGCAAAACACTTAAAAATGGTTAATAACCATAATTAATTCAGTAGGTATAATTATTTTTCACAAAAGCAGTATCACTAGTTTTCAAAAACGTGTTCTGCATTGTTTTTTGAACTACCTTAATTTTTTTTTTATTTTTTTTTTCTGGACATGGTATAGAAGTACAACTGTTCAGGGAATTTTAAAAAGCAGACTTGTTGCTCAACACATGCAACAGTGCCCTTTGATATATTTTTTTTTTGGACTTTGTGATAATGCTGTGACTACCACTGTTCACAAATATTTTATTTATAAAAACTATCCTCCCACAGGGCTAGAGCAGATGATCTGAAAGCTGAAGACTAGCCTGTAAACTCCACTCGCTTCTCTTTATAAATATCAGTTTTTGGGTTGGGATTTTTGGTAATTAGTAGTAACTAGTAGTTACCAATTTCAGTATATAGAGCAAGCCCTTGGGCAAAGTATTGAGATTACAGTTTAATGTCTAATCTTTGTATGACAGTGCTTTTATGATCTATTGTAGATAAAAACTGTATTGTATTTAAAAAAAGCAAACCAACCAACCAAAAAAAAAAACAGTCTGCATGCTTGTACATATCACACTAGGTAAAATTAGAGTTATTTTTGCAAGTAAAAATAGTCATTTGATATCTTGGAAATATCAGTGGTCACAAAACGTCATTTGTTAGTAGCTTTTGAATGGAAGCCAAATAGGCCTTAATGCTCAGAAAAATGTCAGGTTTAATAGAATGAGTTTTAGTGGCTAAAAATATAAAAGAATTGTAGAATAGTTTGTGTTGGAATTAACCTTAAAGATCATCTTGTTCCAATCCCCCTGCCATGGGCAGGGACAGTTCCCACTAGACCAGGTTGCTCAAAGCCCTGTCCAGCCTGGCCTTGAACACTTCCAGGGAAGGGGCATCCAAAGCTTCTCTGCAAAGCCTGTTCCAGTATCTCACCACCCTCACTGCAAATAATTTCTTCCTCATATCTAATCTAAATCTACCCTCTTTCAGTTTGAATCTGTTACTCCTTGTACTGTCAGCACACTCACTGATAAAGAGTCCCTCCCCATCTTTCCTGCTTCAAACCCCTGATAGTCTTCATGGCCCTCCTCTAATATATGATATATAGAGAGAGTAGTGAAAACCCTGGAATAGTGTTTAGCAGAGGTAAGTTAAGTTTGATTTCATGCAAGGAATAATTAGAAATTTCTATGTAGTTTGCTTTGTAGTTTGTTTTTTGTCTTAACCATTCTGTGATTTTCACAATTAGAGGTCACGCTTTTCCAATAGAAACATGATCTACTGAAAATAAGCTTATAGTAAGCCAGATCAAAGGCCTACCTAGTCTGGTATAGGCAAATATACAGGATATTTGGAAACAATGATTCTTTCTGGTATTCTCTCCACATCTTCAGCAGCCCGCAAAATTAGGGACTTGCTGAAAAAGTTGTTGAATGTAGATCCAACTGTATTTAATAGGTTTTCCTGAACTTACCCAAGCACTTTTCCGGTGTATTTCAAAGCATTGCATAACTTTGGCAGCCAAGACACCTTGTTGAATTTCACAGCTAAAATACAGCTTCCTTGAGTCTGTCCTTAGCCTGTTATTTTGTGATTTCAGTTGCTGCCCCGCAACTTTTACTTCATGAGAAATAGTGAGTTACCTTTTGTCACTCTTTTTCTTCATAGTGCTCATGAAAATATATCTCTTTATATCCCACTCACGGATAACTTTCTACAAAGCTGAAGCTTGCAATCTCCCTCTGTGTAAAAGACTGTTTTCTATATGTGCATTTATCAACAATGATCTTTTTTTTGATGCTCTATGGCCTGGTCAAAAAATCTTTTTGAAGTTCTTTAAAGTTTTGATTTTGATTATCCTGTGTCATTTTGTACCAGCAGTAAATCTGTCACTTTGCTGTTCAGTAACATTTTGTTTGGGTTTATCTGTACTCTTTTAGATTGTGTTGAATTCACTACTGATCTGTCTCTATAGTGAAAATCAGTCCATCTATTCTTACCTTTTTTTCCTACCTTTAATTAATTATTAACCCAGAGAAGATATCTGAAGCATCCTGGGAATCTAGTTAACTGGGTAATATTCATCCAGATGATGTGTTCCTCAAAACAACAATAATCTCATGAGACCTCTACAAAAGATATCTTGTTTTCTTCATTATAACATTTTAATGCACGTATTTATCATTTTCTTTATCAGATTTATAGCATGGAAGTAAGGTTTTTACTGGTCTCTTCTCCCATGGAATATATTTTAGTTTAATTAATGTCTTGTTTTTCATTTCATATTATCCTGGTATTACGACTAATTTAAGCAACACATGAAGTACATGTCCTTTAAATCTCTTGAGGAAATACCACTTTCTTGCTGGATTGACTTCTCAGCTAGTTCTATTTCTCCTCCAATGGTGTTTCATTATGGGACTGTTCGTCTCACTTTTGCCTAAAAAATAAAGATGCTGGTGTAGCTCTCTGCTGCAGGTCTTCCTTAGTGACCAAGAATTCATTTTGCCTTTCTGCTGTTATCTTTTCTTCCTTGTGTTCTCCTTTAACTCTTTTATGTGTGTGTGTGTGTTTTGTGGGGGAAAAAAAAATAAAAATAAGCATGCAATTATTTTATTTACTATTTTATTGTATAGAAATGAGAAAAATATGGAATCTGTGGAGCTGTGATACCTGAAATCTCTGCTCAGTTATCTTTATGTGGTCCTCATAAAAAAAAAAAACAATGGACCAAGTTGTATTATTATGCCTATATTCTGAAATCTTTCAGCTTTTCGATTTTCGACAATTGTCTCCAGAATCTTGGCATCATAAAAATTAACATTAGAGTTCAGATTAAAAATGGTTAATCATCAGCTATTTGTAGGTGCAGTGAGAGTGTCAAGTTGATTTTCTTGGGTTGTAGCAGTGAGCAGGTTTATATGTCAGTGGCAAATGAGCAGGATACAGAGTGACTGCAAAGCAGCTACGTTCTTCTGTGCTATCCAAGGGAATTTCTGACAGGCATGACAAACTACAGAGACCTTGATGCTGCTTTTAATTAAGAGCTATATGTTAGAGACTTCTGTTCCTTCCTTCCTGCATGTTGAAATGTTGAGGGGAAGCTTCCACAGTAATCAATGACAGAATACAATCTTATGTGGCATCTAAACTTTTAGTGACTTACTGTTTCTTCACTGTACTGTCTCATTCATTAGTTGTATGGAAAAAAAATGCTGCATTGTTTATGACCATTTTCACTCTTTCTTTCTTTACCATTATTTCCATGTTTTTGCTGTCTGGAAGGTTTTCTTCTGTCTTTTCCCTGCATTTCTTTCAATAGCAGGACTTCACTCCTAGTTCTTTTCTCACAGGACTGGTTAAGTAATTCAGAGATCAAGTTTGATGTGATAGCAAAGTGTCATTATTTGACTTGAGATAACATCTTAATCAAATTAGGAGTGGAAGAAGCTTATTCCTCAAGGGACATTAAGTAGGCAGCCGATTTAGGCAAATGCCATGGCATTAGTTATTGATCAGTCAGTGGAGAAAAACTTGAACCTCTTTGGGGAAATGAATGGAAGCAATGGTTTAGTGAAGCCATCCTAGAAGTCTTTGGGTACTTGAGAGAGAGGAAGAACTTGGAATGTATATGTGTAGTGAAACAGTAGCATCGGGACTCAGTGAAAGAAAGATTTGAACCTTGTAAGAGTTTTACCTGCTCACTCAAAAAGTGGGGGCAGGATTTGAAAGGAAAATTCAAGTTGTTTTCATTTAATTTTTTTTTTCAATCTTTTTTTTTTTTTTTTTTTTTTAATTTTACCTGATCTCTTTATAAAGAAATCCTGAAAGGTTCTATACTGCTAACTGGAAAATTTCAGATGCCTTTGTTATGTTGTGAGCTTTTCAAACTTTTCTTTTAAAGCTGGTATGTTACATTTTTGCCAAATCACATTTTCTCACAAGTATGCGATGCATGCTCGAATAAAAATACCATGATTTGTTAAAATGTTTGAAAACAAGTACAAAAAAATCATATTCCTTAACAGCTTAACTTTAAATCTTTCAGTTTACAGCATCCTAAGTTTGCTGTTTTTTTTTTAATTTACATTTTTTTACATAATCATTTAAAAGAACATTGCCTAAATGTATGTAGGTAAATATGTAACTGTATATTGATATTATATAACTTTTTTGTATTAAGGCCTTGTCTACAGAGGTAAGGTCTCTGTGCTTTTAAGTTAATTAAGTAGCAACATAATGCAATATTTTTTTTAAATGTGAAAAAAAATAATCCAGACAGATATCCTTTTAAGCTCTGAATACAATGAAATAGTGCATTTTCCAAATCCCACCATAGCTGGTGGAGTGCTTAAACATACTTAGATGAATAAACACCAAGTCAGAAGACTTTTGAAATTAAAGAATAATGTTGACACAAGAACAAGCCTTCTGTTAAGATAGGTCTTTATACTTCAATGAACAAGATTAAATTATCTGAATGGTACAGTTGGACTATGATCCTAAAAATTCAGAGAGTAGTGATTCAAGCTTGTAAACTGAAAAATTGAAAATCAAGATTCTCCTTGATTCCTGATTCAGTGATTTAGTTTTGGGAGCGTTGCTTACGATTCTCCTTATATTCAAGATATTTATTCATGATATTTTAAGATTATTGATGATTTAGTTAATGTGGTTTTCATTTTTATCCCCCCTTTTTTTTTTAGTATATAACATCTTTAGAGGTGAGGTTCAACCATAGTATAGTTGGGGAAAGATAGAATACAAATTAAGTTTTAAGATTTTTAATTCTCCTGTTGACTCAAGGGGAAGATAAAAACTTTGACCTAACATTTTACAGAAAATATTTAGCAGTATAACATGTTTCATTAGAATCACAAGGTTTCAGTTGCCTTTAATGGAAGAATTCCGTTCAGATTATTAAAATCACAGTCTTTATTACCAAGTGGTTGATGAAGAAACTTGTGATGTTTTGCAGAGTCTGGATTCAGTCCAGCCCTGAACCATTAGTTTTACAGTGATACAGCTCACATGAAGTAGTTTGTTTATCCTTACATTTGATGAACAGGTATTTCCTTAACAAACACATTGTATAAAAAATAATTAGTACTGTCTTAATAAATGTAGTTGTCCATAAACAGATTCAGAACTCTTCAAAATAAATCCCTCACATTTCATAATTCAAGCTTCTCTACTAGAATTACTTCTAAAATATCAGTAGCTGTAGTCTATTTGTAAATCTTTTGTGTGTAATTAAACTTCAGAATAAGTTATAATAAAATACTCTGATATGTTACAGCATTACTTAAAAGCTCCCAGGGAACTGAGTTGTAAATATTGCTCTCTGTGGCATGTTTTTCCTATAAAATAGAAAAAACAATTTCATACTAAATTACCTTTTCATATATTTATTAATTGTGAAGCTTTTTTTCCATTGCAAACAATAATGTGAGTGTAAATATATTGAAAGTATGTGTATTTGAGATGTCTATACTTTTAATATAGGATAATTTACTTAGCACTCTCTAGATTTTGTTCCTAGAAGACCACTTAGACATCTAGAACAATAAATAGGAAGAAAGACTGGATAAAATGCAGAAATTATTTAGCTGATGTTCAGATGTGCCTCTATGGATGTAGTTGTTCTGATCTGAACCAGGTAACGTTATCAATAATTTAAATAATACATCAAAATGATACATTCAGTTGTGCTTCAGATCTCTTGGTCTGTGCAAGTCACTCACATATTTCTGGCATTTGGTGCTGCCTAATGTGATCTTTCACCTTCGTGGCTGTACAAAGAACTAAATTTGAACTTAATCCTTGTGGAACCTTCCAAGTAAGAGGGCTGAGAATGTGTTACTCTAGAAGTTCCCACTTTTGTGAAAGATTCAAACTGTGTTAAAATCTCACTGTTGACTTAGTGTGGATTCATCTTGTTGAGGCAATTTTTTGATATTGACAAATGATGATGAATGATCCAAAGGAAGAACTTTTCTGTTTGTTGTGTCTGTATTGATAAAAGGAAATCTGACCTCACTGCCTTACAAGCCATTTTGGTTCCATCTTGTGGCTTGAATTTATACTGTACCAAATGTCTAAAAGTAACTTCTAATTAGAAATTCCTTGTGGTAAGTTTTTCAGTATGCTGTCTTATAAGAGGTTTTGAGGAGAATAGTACTTGGCTACAAATTACATATACAGGATGAAAATTTTTAGTGTCAGTAAAAAGCAGAAAAGAACATTAATTTTTGGAAGAGGTGTTGCTTATCTCATCTGCACTCTGGAATGAGTAAACCCACACAGAATTAGATACCATTAATAACTGTATGATTAGTGTACGTATCAATAAGATGCATAAATTGCTACTTATATTTGGATTAGTATTAGAAAACTAATCATTGTGGAAGTTATTTTATTTGCCTGATAAAAAATTACATTAATGAAGAATACTATTGTTAAAACAAATATGTAAAGGTCTTACTCAGAAGTAGAACACAGAAAGACACTGACTGTGTTTTCTGTTCTTTCGAGTAAACAGACTTGCAGATAGGTTCAAAATATTTAATTTCATTGCTATTAAAATTGAAGTCAGTGAGTAGAAAGGGCATCTAGTGAAACTGTGCATTCCAGCTTATGTTAAAGGAAGAAATATTGGGCTGATGAAAGCAACCTATAGAGGATGTGAAATAACAGCCAAGTGCTGGTATTTTAGGAATGTCTGTTCATGGATGTGCAAGTTTTATTTCACATTGTCCTCACCCTTCTCAATAAGAATGACTGATAGCTTCACTTTGTGATTTCCCAGCTTTTAAGAGTCTATTTTTATTTATTTTTTATGACCAACCTTACACTTGTTAAATGTAATTTTTTGCTTTATGTAACATAAAAAAGAGCACATCTGCAGTATGCTGTCCCATGAATTAACAAGAATGACTGGACGTAAGACAAGAAATCCTTTAAAAACATATGTTCACATTAAATATCTAGACTATCTCAGTAAAGGAGGTCTTATGGGGTCATTTTTGATGCAGTGCAAGTAAACCATTTTTGCTTTTCTGAAATAGTTTCTTTCAGTTTCTTATATTGTGCTTGTATAAAGGCACATTACATAAATAAGGGCTTAGTTTGTACATTAGTCTTTTACATCTTGGATTCTTACTAAATCCTTGTTTTTACCAACTTGATGCTTAAGAGATATTGATTTCTGCTACACATGTCTGTGGTGTTTATTTTGATATGTCGGGGATTAAAAACAAAATTAACACGCATAATCAGTTTTCTTAGAATTAAAAAGGGCACTTTGGTTACACTCTTCTGAAGAAAAAGGAGGGTAAAAGAGATGTGATAATAAAGGATCGATTTATTCAATCACTGTGTATAAAAACATTAGTCCTGGGAAAGAGCCTTCCTCTAAGAGCTTTAGCTGCCCAGTCTCGCTTGTGTGGCACAAAATAATTTGCATTTTTAGAGCAATTTCATGTCTTCTGTGAGCTCTAGTGAAACATGAATAAATTGCTTTCTTTTCCTCTTTTTCTGATTTTATAAAGCTGAATCCATTAGGGGCTGAGTCAAACTGTAATGAAAGAAAGGCAACAACTGAGATGATGGAAACCCTGGATTAGATTTCTTAGTAGTCCAAGCCCAGCTGTCATGGCCTACATGTCAAGTTAGTGCTCTTTGGGGAGGCCTGACAGTACATGTGAATATTTTTTTAACTGCTGTGCTACAACAGGTCTCTAAAGCAGCTAGGAATTAAACAGAGAAGCAAAGATTAAGAATTAAATAGAACCACAGCAAGCAGTTCACCAGAGAGATTTGCAGTCATGCAAGTAAACCTTTCCCAGACTGTTCACCCGCTGCCATCTGCCTGACGGGCCCCTTTTGTACGCACCGATCTGGCCAGAGATGCGTGTAAATGTCACTCGTGCTGGGGAGTGCACTGCCTGGTGCTGCTCTGGCACCACAAACCAAAGCTCAGCTCAAGGAAAGCCTTTGCATAATAATTTATAGAATTTTTATTCTTTCGTATTTAAAATATTCTTCTTAGCTAGTTCATAGTACAATAGATACAATCTCAACAGAACCCAGAAATAGCCAAAGTACAGTTTCTAGTTTTATGCCTAATAAATTAATTTGCATACCAGGATCAAACTAGGACTCTGTTACTGGAAGAAGGGCACCCTTCAAGAGCTGTGCCTGTGAAAAATTCCTCCTGCCTAAGGCTTTGCTTGAAGACCCTTAAACATCCAAGTAGGTGTGTCTTAATTTATAGTAAGAATTTTTTCTAGTTACACCTTCTAAGTTTTGTAATCAAGTTGGAACACTGTTGAATAACAACACATATATTTCAGCATGGATCTTAAGGGGAAAGATGCATATTTATAGTGTTTATTGGGAAGATTTGCTTTCCTATTGTCCTGATTTCACTGGGACAGACTCCCAGGCCTGCCATGGTCTGCAGGCCATTAGAAGTTTGGATTCAGCCAGGGCAGCTGACCCAAGTCTGTTCACAGGTGTATCCCAGACCATAAACCTCATGCTCAGTATAGGGTATCCTGCCTGGACTCCTCCTGACCCCGTTTCTCTTCCTAATCCAGAAAACTGCTCTTACTGTGACCACTGACCATTTTCTGGTCTGAGTATAACTTTGTTTACTTTACACTGGCACTGGTATTATTTTTGTTGTTTCATTTCCTCTGTTTTCATTTTGACCTGTGAGACTCTTCTCTTTCCCAATCCACCTTCTTGGCTGGGAGAGGTCATCAGGTGATAGAGCAACTGCTGTAGTTTAGCCTCAGATATGGTCTAAATGTAGACACCTGTCAAAGCACAAGATAGTCATCTGAGTTACAGTCTGGTGTGAAATTATCAAATTACTGTTACCAAAAATCTTCCTGATGCTTGGAATTGATCCAGCTTCCAAAGAGACTCTCACTTCCTCCTGTGAAGGGAATGATGGTATAGTTAAGGGATCCCCAGGTCCATAGCAGATTCAGATAGCTGAAATCATCTTAAGTTCCACATTTGCTTTGTGAATCTGGGAGAGTTGTGATATTTTCAAGCCTATGTTAATTTCAAAACAGGTTTTCTGGATTATGAGAACAGTTTCAAAACAAAACAAAACAAAATTTACCAGAATTCGTAAGACTTGTGCCCTGGGGAAAAAATCTTTATTATTTCTTAGCTGGTGACTTTGCACACAAAATCCACATCTTAGGAAGGCATTTCAAACTGGCAGTAGCTGTAACTGGAATGCCGTGTGCCCTCACTCCACTGATGCCTTTGTGAGGTACAGGACTGAGAGTCACAGTTCCCCTTAACAGTTTAACCTATAGCAGCAACACAGAAATAGTGGTTTCATTTTCTGTCCTTGCATTGTGGTTGGAGGAAAGGTCCAAAAGAAACCAGATCACCTGTCTCTGCTCTCTTTCCCTCAGGCCTAGAAGTCCACGCCTCCATTAAGTCTCTGCCGCACTCAGAGCATCCAGTGGTGGTTCTCATCTCAGACTTGTCACTGCAGTCAAGGAGTAGAGCGTCAGGGTGAAGTTTTTTACTTTATGGAGACACTTGTTTTTAAGCTCGGCTATTTCTACAGCAAATCAATGTGATTAGTATGACATAATTCAAGGTGAATTTAAAATCAGTTAAATCGAATGTTTTTGAAAGAGACCTGTTTTGTAGCAGTTTGGCAAAGCTGACATAACTGTACTGACTTCAGGAATCTGTATTGGTTGCATCACTTGAGGATTTGGTCCAGATCAGCCATTTGTTTTTAAATTCTAGCCTCTACTGTCATGTTCTTAAAAATCTCTGTAGTTTTATAACTTTCTGAAGTAGCTCACAAGTCTTACACTGACTGCTAATAAAACAGAAAATCCATTTCCATTTTTCAGTGTAATCTTTTTTTCATGTGAATCTATTTCTCATCAAAAGAAGTGGATGAGTGGCCTGAAATCTGGGGTTCTTTATTTATCTGTAAAGATGGAAGAAGACAAGTAGATGCTTTTCAAGTTGCCCCATGTTCTCTGAAAGAACACGGCCATAAATCTGAAAACTGAGAGTGAGAATCCCAACACTCAGTGTTGCTTCTAATGGCTAGTGAAGAGAAGCAGGTCTGATCTGTTGATAAAATCAACAAAGAAACCTAAGACAAAGAAGCTTCTGCAAAGTGTCTGTGGGAGAGATAGCTCACATAGCATTATATCTATATCCATGTCACTACATGTGAATGAAGATGAACCTGGACCTTAAATTCCTGGACCTTATTTTCCAGCAGCTGGGTTTTGATGTTGGTTGGTTTTTGTTTGTTTGGGTTTTTTTTTTAGTTTGATTGTTTGGTTTTGTTTGTTTGGTTGTTTTGGTTGGGGTTTTGTTTGATTGGTTTGGTTTGGTTTGGTTTTTGGTTTGTTCGTTGTTTTGTTGTTTTTTAAGAGAGAAGTAGAAGCACTTTGCATCAATCTTTGAGGACTTCAGCTGCTAGAGAGAATTATAATCTCTCCAGAAAACCTCTGTCACAAGAAAACTGATACTTCCATAAGGGATTCTGTATCTTTTTAAAGAACATACTCTTCCAGATGCTTCCCCTATATCTCCTTAGCCAGAGAGTATGCATTCATGCCTAAGATGCATTAGAAGATGTAAAACTGAAGTCAGATAAGGAGAAAAAAAAATCTCACTGGCATTCTTTTTTTCTTTTTTCTTTTTTTCTTTTTTTTTTTCTTTTTTCTAGCAGATGCATTGCTGGGTTTTCTCTGCTTCACTGGCTTCAATTTCTGTACCCAGAAGATATGTTTGGCTAAGCTCTTGGAAGACAGTTTCCCAGTCAAAAAAAACCCTCATACTTTATAGAGGCCTCAGATGATAAACAGTTTGTGAGCCACCAGGCAGAATAGTCACTAGAGATGCTGAAATAAAGAAGCCTCAACCATGAAGAAATACTCTTACATATAATTATAGAAGAGTAGGTAAGCCTTTAAAGGCCAGAAAACAGCAGAGACAAACCAGAACATAAAGAATGAAATCTGCAGAACAAAGAACTCTCAACAAAATTACATAGAGCACTCATGTCAAAATACAGAGATAAAAGCAAAAAGAACTAAAATCGGAGATAGTTCTAATCACAGCAGTCTGGTACTATATTTGAACCTCAGTATGCTAATAGCATATAATTAACCAAGAGGAAGTGTTTAAGTAATCTGAGCTCTCCAGCTTTACCTTCCTTTGGGACACCTTTGAGGGACCTGAATTTCAGAGAAAGGGGTGCTAAGCAGTCCATGACAGCCAGATCCTTTGAAGACACATCAAGCTGCATATTCAGACATAAATATCACACACTACCAGTGATTTAAATACTGAGCTTGTCTGTTCAGTGATATCTTTTGCTCAATGGGTAGAAGGCAGTGTTTGGAAAATGCAGTTATGAACTGTCCTGCTGTCCTGTGTTGCACTTTTAAATGAGGTTTTTATAACAAGTGCTTACCAGACTTAATGCAGTATGTCTATATGAGTAAAGGATAAGATATGAGGTTTTATGCATAGTCATGATGTAAGAAGGTTGCGTGCTATGTGTATAAAGTAGGCTCTCAAGCAGAGAGGAAAAAAAAAAAACAAACGGTTCTGTAGTGATTTAGGAAAATACAGCCATTTTTTTCAGTGCACTGATTTGGGTATGAACTGTCCATAGAATCATTGCTAATCCTGAAATCTGTGTTTTCACATCTACTGTATTGTACTTATTTGCTGAGCACCTGATACAACTTGCTTTGCTTTAAAATAAAAATAACAATGATAATTCTGCACACCAATTGGGGACAAATATGCTGCTTCTATTATGATGATTATGTCGTCTGAAACTTGCTGCTTCTTTGCCCTTTGCAATGAGATTAATTTCATTCCATAAAGATGTGATCATATCATTAAGATATTCCTATAGGCTTTAACAAAAACATGTATATTTTTTAAAATGCTGACAAAAGTTCTCCAGGACTATAAAATACCAGTTTTGTGAGCAAGAGAAGGATTTGATTTCATAAGGATTTCTAAGTAGGTTTTGGACTCAGTCTTTAATGGTGACTCATGGTTCTCAGCAGAGATAGAGGTAGTAGCAGCATTTTTATACTGCTTGTACGTTGTCTTCTCACCAACTCCTCAATGTCACCATGGATGAGATTTTGCTTCTACAGTGAGAGTGAGCAGCCCTGGTTTGCTCAGAACTTTGCTTTCTCAGGAAGATCCTCCAGGTCTTGTCCTGTCTTTAGGAGAGAGCAAGTAGGTTCTGGTTGTGTTTTTTGTTTTGCATCTGTCTTGAAGGTGAAGCAAAAGAAACTCTTCTCTGCGCCTTCTGGGAATTCTCCTTCGCATTCTGGAAACCTTGATTAACCAGCTGGTCAGACACTTGGCCTGCTCTGTGTCGCTTCAAAACTTTGCCTTCCAGTGAGAAAGCTTCAAGATACAGAATCAGAAATATTGTTTCCTTAATTTCTCCCTACTGTGGGCTGGAGTAGAGACAGAGATGAGATGCTGTATTGAAACTTTTCACTAATGGTTTGGATTTCATGTAGAATTTGTTGACAGTAATTGTAAAACTATAAATGGACTACTATTTTGTTTAGATTTCTTCATGTTTGAAGTGATCATCTTGATGACTGTTTTTCAAAGCTGATTTTTCTGTGTCACGAAAATTTGTGTAGAATTTTTGTGATTTAAAACTTTCAGGTAAACAAAAAAATGGTATAATATTTTGGCCTTGAGAAAATATTTTTTATTCTACCTCAGTCGAGGATCTGATCTGATATTGATACTCAACAAATGGTTTGTGAAAAAGATGCTGCTATACTATATTACCACAGATTAGTGTACCATTTTCACAGTGAACAGAACTGAAAAACATAAAATCAAAAGAGATTTTCATTGTTGTACAAATGTCTAGCATATGCCCAAGCTACATGAGAGAGGCAATTTAACTTGTCTGAGGACTGTTGAATATAAAAAAGTAAACAATGAAAGTTATTAGGCAGAGAAAAAATAATATTCCCATTAGGTTTTCTCATTGAAACCATAAAAACCTTGCACTCTCCTTTGAGTGCCATAGTCTGAGCGGGTTCTTTAAAAGCATATAAAATAAATTCGGCTTCCCATTCATAAACTTACCCATCTGTGAAGCCTTTATTCAGAGAAAACTACCTGCTCAAATGTTTGCTGTAGTTCATTAAAGGCTCCCATTTGTACTCATAAAGACTCATTCATTGTGCTGAATAATATATACCTTATACTGAAAGAAAACCAACTCTTGCTTTTACAATCTAAATTAAGCAAGTTTGCCTAATAAAGGAGCACTGTCTCATTTCTAACTAGGCCATAAGCCCTGAGGGTCTTGTATTTGTTCTTTTATTTATTTATTTTTGCCAAATTGTCCTACAAGGATCTGAAATCTAAGTGAACCACCTAAATTGTCTCTCCTCTTCTCCCTGCTTAGAAAGACTGAAGCAAGCATGGTACAATTGTTCTGAAGCAAATACTCATCCATGAACTTATTCTAAAATGCGAATGGTTGATCTGTCCTTTTCTCGGTGCTACCTTCTAAACTTCCTAATCTTTAGAGTTCATCTGTATTATATCTGGCTCTTACAAATGCCCATGATTAATAAGTACTGTGATTCATTAGCCTGTGTTGTTGGTATTGTTTCCCCAAAGGGAGCATTTGCTATCTAGGTATAGCCCATGATTACTCTGCCTTGTGGAACAGTAAGATGCTTTCAATCTAATGTGCTGTCCATGTTTTAGCATAAAATAATATTAAGGCATCCACATAATGGAACCATCTGAAGATCCATTTTATTAAGCACTGAAAGAAAATGTGTGCGTGTTTGTATGTGCAAGGGAAACATAATCAGCAAATCTTTTTCACCAGAAACGTCATTTCCCTAAGCATTTCATGGAAAGATGCAGCAACATTGGCATAGAGTTCTTTGGGTTGGAGGTTGAAAAAAAAATGTTTATAGCCGTATCTTACCTGGTACAATTAACTTACTAAATTATATATGGCCTATTCAAAGTAAGAAAAAATAGGAAACAAAGGTACATTTATTGTATTTATTCCATTTTGTGGGTATTTATTTGAAATACAATCTACCTTTAACTAAAAAGCTGTAGTGCTCTTAAAAGATTGCTGTTTCAAGTTACTTCACATACCTTAACAGAGCATGTAACCTTTTTACATTATATGATCAACTTTTTGACAGTGCAGGGCCAGCACAGCTAATGGAATAATAGCCTGCAGGGTCCAGCTAAATGATATACGAATATAATCAACCTTTGTGATGACTATTCAAAAGTAATCCCTTTAGCTTTCAACTGCAACATATATTTCAACCAGGCAAAGCCATATGAAGAAAATCTCTGCAGACTCCACTGATACAATATGGCCTTCATATCCCCACAGTGTGTTTGCTGCTCACAGTGAGTTTTAAATTTAAGGTAATGGCTACTGTATATTCATGTGAGCATAGAACAATACCTTTGATTTGTTGGAGAAATGTTACATTAGCTATCAAGGGCCCTATTCAGTAAACTTTGACACAACCCTTATATATGGTTTACTGCTTATTCTAAATGGAATATGCCTGATAAAAATGCTTTGCATGCCCAAATTGTACAAATTCATTAATCTTTATATTCATAAAGCCTCCAAGTACAACTGCCTCCATTCCAAGTGAACCTAGTCAAGATACATGGTTAAACATATAGGCCCAATCTGCTTTTAAAAAAGCATTGCATCAATTTTCATTTATGAAGACAGACAAAAAAAGGAGGAAGATCTTCTACAAGTGCATATTGTTGGCAGTCACATTATTTCCTTCTCTATCTTTATTCCTACTCCATTATATCATTCTACAGATTATATAACTGGAAACAGCTGCATGACCTTTAAAAATGCAAGTAATTTTTAAATTACAGTAATGGGTTATATCTCATCAACTGCATTACACCAACATGATAATCTAGTATGCCCTGCCTATTCATGGGGAGGGTATAAAGAATATGGTGAGATATTCTTGCTTTATCTCTTTCTCTTTCTTGACAAAAATGTAGTATTGGCCAAGAGTGATTCTGAATACATTGAATTAATTGTATTAAAGGAAAATAGATGTAATGAAAGGCAAATAGTTGTAAAGAAAATGCTGCATTGCCTTATATTACTATTGAATGTAGAAATTAGTAAGAATTCTCTCACATTAACAGCAGTTGCAAATATGGTCTCATTTGCATACGTGTTCATAAACACGTGAGAACGTAGCAGCACTGTGGCCATGTTTTGTTTGAGGTGGTGTGTTTTAGGATTTTATGCCACTTAAGCAAGTTAGCTAAAGTGGAAGAATAGGAAAGGATATGGACTTTTCTCTTATTTCTTTATTATGTCACTTCTAGATCCTGGAAAAATTAGGACATTCTCAGCATGCTGCACTAGAGAGTTCCAAGGATGAGTTGGCAATGCCTCCAAAAAAACAACCCTTTCTTTGCCTCCAAGCCCTGATACTTTCAGTATATCCCACCTCATTCTTTTATTGGAAGAGATAGTGAAAAATACTTTGTGGGTCATGTTCTGCAACCTAGTCTCAGTCTTACTTTTGTCGTCTCCTTAAAATATTGCCTTTCTCTTTTTTTCAAAGCAGTTTCAGCTCCCCAACACAACAGTCCTCATAATTCTTCCCCAGCTCATGGAGCTTTTCAGTGGAGTTCTTGTTTAATATAAAGTCCAACTGTCTCTGAACAATGCAAAACTTGGATCTGAATGCTTTCCCATCATACAGGTGTGCAAGCTCAGAAACAGGTGTTGCGTGTTTAATCTTCTTTATAATCTTTTGTAAGAATGGTGCCTGAAATTGCTGTCCTCTCTGAAGTTCACAGTTGTTTTAGCTTTGGTCTTTGTAAGGTGTGGCTTTCATTCACTTGTATGACTTTTCACTAATTGTATTGTTCAAAGGACTAGCAGCTCTCCTGAACTTTCTGCCAGGAATATAAATAAATAAGCCTTTTAGAAGTGTAACAATCTTTAGATAAACACATGTAAATGGTAAGAAAACAGATATCAATTCTAGCTGCACTGAAAATTTGATCAGACGATTTTAATTATATTTTATCAACAGCAGTGATAAAATGTCAAGAACATCCTATTATGATTAATTATATTTACATATTATTAATACATATTAATGTTTATCTCTGCATAACACAATAAGATAGAGGGAGAATGCTTTATCGTGTGATCTGTGGTGATGTGTATGCATTCTCACTATGAATATGAGATGTTTTTATTGTTCCTAAATAGCACAGGCCAAACAAATGCCAAGAAAACATTTACGTCTCAGTATTCCATCAGTTATCGTTGATGTGTTTCATATGTGGTGGGAGGGTAGAACTGTTAATCAGACAGTAATAGCTTGGTGTCGAAGTGTGAAGGCAAAAGGTCAAAAGGTGCATGAGAAAAGCAATTTATGCTATAATTCCCCATCTCTCATGTACACATCCCCACCGTTTTCTGCATGTGTTGGTGTATAGGTACATTATTGTCAGAGACACAATTTTACGTGTAACAGACATGTTTATATATATACCTACTCACCTTTTTGGCTTAAGTGACCCACCTGACTTGCACCACTTTTTCAACAATGAGCTTCCACTGGAAATAGCAATAACAGTTCACTGGTGTGAAGCTGTAGCAGGGCAGTTAGTTCAGAACCTTTGTTAGCACTTCTGAACTGTGTGAGGCTCTCTGCTCCTTCACAACATTTTAGCTCCTAGGCTAAACTGAGAAGCTACAGACTGTGCAGCCAAGAGCAGAGACCCTTGTATTCTGTTAGTTTTTATTAGGTTTTTGTTTTAGACATGGCCTTATGCTAGTAAAGGAATTTCCATTGATGTAATTTAAGCCTGGTTTCAGAAATTGTTACCTAGGATAACTACATTCATAGAATAGCAGAATGGTTTTGGTTGGGAGGGGCCTTTGAAGATCATCTTCTCCAACCCTCAGCTACGTTAAAAACAGAGTAAACCACTAACTCACCATGCTGTTATTTGCATGCAACTCTGAATGGAGTAAGCAATTAATTAGTAAGCAATTCATAAGAGCCTATGATGTGATGAAACATACATTTTGTTGAGTCTTGACTGGTCCAGTAGTTTGTAACTATTCCAAACATTGAACCAGTAACGACACTGCTTTGAACATTATTTTTCATCTCTACCATAACTGGATTCATCTATTTATCTTGGACATGAATTAAATGAGAATGCTATATAAGCACCCTTGGTATTGCTGTGACAGAGAATCCAGTTTTAGGCATCACGGTGCAAAGAGGTAGTGTCAAACTGAGGACAATCCAGACAAGGAATAAACAAGGGTCTGAAAACATGAGCTTTCAAATATTGACGAGACTGCATTTGCTTTAACATCAAAAAGTGAAAATTAGAGGAAGGAAAAAAGTCTCTCAAGCTATAAGGAGTTTTATAAAAGATTATGGTTTTCCTTTGCTCTTCATGCCTACCAAAGGCAGAACAAAACAAAAAACAACTTAATTTGCAACAAATATTTTTCTTAAATATTATGGAAGAAACTGAGCTATAAGATTGTGAAACACTGGAACAGAGAGATTAGGGATGTTGTGAAATGGTCTTCATCAGAAGCCACTGAGAACAGATTTGACAATCAGATGTCAGGAATGGACTAGATATATGTGCACTTCATGAACCAGATCAGTAAACAGGAAAAAGTCCCTCAGGGATAGTGTGGTTGTAACTAGACAGAGGGAGGTATGTTCCTGGGAGTTACTAGGAGCAGAACAGGTTGTGCAGCTAGAGTTTGGTGTGAAAATGGAGCAAGGAAGGAACAAGGCTCACAGATCATGTGAGCAAAGCATGCACATGGCTTCCAAAAGCTGCAGAGTTGAACTACTGCCTACCAGTCACTTGCTCCTTTGAGCACATTCCATTAGGAGGACCCCACTGAGAGGTGGCAGTCCTACTTACCCAATCTGCTCACTTTACTTTTAGTTTCTGCACTGCTCACTTCTCTCCCTGGATAGTCTTCTTCCTGCCTGCCTACCTTCTCCCAAAAGCATCTTCCTTGTTGGCCCCCAGCTGGTCCCACCTGGACCTATCCTGCAAGACTGGCCTGTTTGAGAACTGCTGCATGGGAGTGCAAGAAATAAGAATATAAATCCCTGTCTGATCTATGTTTCTAGAACTATATCTTATGTACCTCACCTCTGTGTTGTCTTAGATTTCCTTCTCTTGTGACTTTTTACTGTATGACATGTTTTTCAAATAAACCTTCTAGGCTTTTTTGCAATTCAGAATGTTGTAAGTCTAAAATACTAATGCACTTCTTGTTTGGTTTTGGTTTTTTTTAATAACAGAACTTGATACAGAAGCAAATGCTTCAAAGCTCCTGTGAGACTCTTCCAAAGACACCGGTTCTAGACCCTTCCTGGTACAGTAATTTCTCTTAATCAATACCAATATGTTGATTTTTGCAAAATGTCGTAGGTATCACTGATTTCGTCAGGCAATTGCACATCATCTCTGTTTTACTTTGTCAAAATAACAATCTTTTTCATGCTCATAAATGAACAAATTCACACTCATCAGGGTTTTTTACATGTTTTCCCACTTTTAGAATTTAATCGCCTTTGATCATGTAATTGCTTTTCATTTACAGAAATAAGCCTTTGAGACTGAAACAAATCTATCAGCCAGATGCTGAACCCAAATATAAAATATGTGGATATAAAAGTTTGTGTATAAACTTTAAACTTGTAACACTTACTGGTTTTTTTATTTGCTGTTTTTCATTATAGAAAATGCTTACTTAACAGAGAAGCTTATTGATATATAATGAATACAGGAAGATCCTTGAGGAGTCATGCAAGAAAGCAGGAATTTCAGCAGGAATTTTGTCATGTAAATGGGAACACAGTGTTGCAGTATAAATATCTGAGAACTCTTAAGTTCTTTCCCGACAAAGCATGGCTTCAGTATGTATAACATGTTTTTTAGCAAAAATACACCATGTCATTCAGATAAATACAAAATAAATTGAGTAATATAAGATAGAAAGTTTGAACTCCATGCCCCTAATGCCTGTTGTCTTCCAAAGTGTCAAGATCATCCTGTCAAGATATTAAACATCCTCTATGCTTAATGAATGGGAATCCATTATTCTCGATATTTTGTAAGATCAACTTCTAAATGTGTCTGGAGAGTTTTCTTTAAATCCCAGATTATTGTTCCTTTTGGAAAAAAATTAACTACAAGTTTAATGCCTTATTCATAGGCATCTCAGTGATTTTAGCATCTGTGCTAAACACTTGCAGTTCAACTGAATAAAGTTCTAACTCTGATAGAGAAGCTCCAGCCTGGGTGGCACACTGTGGTGCAATTTTGTCTAATCTATAGCATAGGTTGGACCCAAAAAAATAACTGTTTGTTTAAAATATGGTAAAGCACACTCATGAAACTGTTGAAAGACTGTACAATCAAAACATTTGAAATGCTGTTGACTGTCTCAAGTGCAACATCAATCTATAGATACAGCTCAAACAATGATACTTAACAATAAAAGGGCATCTGGTGGAATAACTGTATGTCACATTTTCAAAAGTGAACCTGAAATTGCCTTTTAGCAAAGCATGTGTCTATCCACCCAACCAAGTAAACTAAAATTCTGCCGATTCTTTTGGATTAATAATCCAAAGCACTGATTTTGGAATGTGTGGAGATTTGTCTCCCATTCTAAGCTGCTGCAATTCTTGACAGTAGGTTCTCTGCTGGACCCACCACAGTCTGACTCCTGTGGTCTTCACAGCCCTCAGAGGGCATTTTCCAGCTAGAGGACAGAAGATGGCAGTTTATCACTTTGCAAAATATATGTCAAAGCAAGATTTGAAACATTTGGATTTTATTTAGGAAAATTGATGCAAGCTTTTTTAACTTAATGTATTAGAAAACATGTTTTTTCAAATTATATGAACAAAGCTTTATGAATCCAAATAGTTGACCATTCCTTTCTTTAATGGGGCTTCCACATTCAGAGGCATGGTCCATTAGACCTGTAATCAGTTTTTATGACAGCCTTTGAGCAAGCAGCAGTTTTTGCCATAGTAATAACTCCACTCACTGGTTTTCTTCAGGACTGCAATTTGAGTAACTAGTTTTTATGTGATTATGGGATTTCTCCCTGTTAAGGTATGGCCAAAAATGTATCATTAACTAGTTCTTATTAGACCATTTCTGATCAAGATGCTGCGTACTTGCAATATAAATACAAATACCTCAATAGTTTTATTCTTTGACTTAGGGGTCTTTATTATCTGAACACCAAACTTCTTGCAGCAATGTTGATTTAGAATCTTTTTACAAGGTTGAAAAGTTGTATAGGAATGTTCCTACATAAAATAATGCACACACATAAGCATACAAATCTCTTTACTGAGTGTTAAAAAGAAGTAAATATTTTTATTAAAACCAGGAAGAGAAACAAGGACTGTAAGTTAAATGTAAACAATAACTGTATACAGTTTACCCCTTATATATTAATGCTATTGATGTGAAATAATAACATTATAAAAACAGCACAATTTTCAAATAATATCTGAAAATCACATCAATTTGCAAGCTCTTCTAATCTTAAGTATAGCATGACTGCTTGTAAGGGGTTGCTATTTTTAGGTATTTGAAATTTCTTTCATCAGAATATTGTCTGAAGAAATTACATATTTGAATTTATCCTTCATATTTTTATATATATATAAATATAAACCAAGCAGGCATTCTAGAAAAAACAATTATTGAATTTTCAAGGGCAAGTTTCTAAATTCTTAAGGATTTTGAGTCTCTCACACATTTCTACAGCAACTGAACTTTCTCTGTATATGTCCTAAAAGTTATTATGCATTTATATTAAATAGCATCCATGATAATCACTGGGATTTTTGCCCATCTGCCCTAATTACTAACTTTTGTATGCTTGTGAAAAAAAGGTCACAAATTAATCTTCTAGAGCATTAGCTCTCCCAAATTTTTCAGTCATAAAGCTTTTAATATAATAAGGGAACTTTTGTCATCCTATAATAATGTAAATGCAAGTTGTGTTCTTCAGAGTCAGGAAGCTTCAGAAGAAAATTGCATTCATTGAGCTAAATGTACCTGACTCTCAACCCAGGAACAATTTGTCTGGCCAGTAACTGTCTGAATACAGATGTTGTTTGGCTCCTTGCAGACTTCTTCAGCAGGAAATTTAAAGTTCTGGTTTCCCCTTTAAATTAATGGAGCACGGAGGTTAGGCAGAACGTTGTTCCATATGTGATACTTTGTACAGCATCCTGGAATAAACCTCTCGGCTGCTAGAAGCAGTCAGAGCTCCATGGGTCACGGGCAGGCCTCAACATAACACCCTGCAAGATCCAGCCAGTGTCACTGGTATTTGGCTGCAGCATCAACTCAGTATTTCTTCAGAAGGAAAATCACCACTTACTGAGTTACCAAGGCTTCTTCCAGTTTCGGTTCTCTTTGGTGAAAGACATAGTCCCGCTCCCAAGATCTGCTGACATCAAAACTCAAATTAGTGGAACATAACTTTTATACTTCATCTCTTTACATGGGAGATGCTCTAATTTCTTTAATGAACTCCTCATATGGAATAGAATTGTTCTTCTCTCTGCCTGGTTCATTATCATTACAATCTATCCTCCAACTTTTTCCAGAAAACCTCTAATCCCCTGACCCTTAAAACTTTGCAATGAGAAAGGAGGATCGGTGCGAGAGTATGAATTGCTGCTGCAAGTTTTGCTGGACTCTGAGAAATTGTAGGTACAGTTGACTTTAATGAAGTTAGGAAAGCAGATCAATTTAGCCTATAATGCTAGTTGTCTGTTTCAAAAGAAAGACTTGGCAAACATATTTAGCAGATGAATGTCTGAATAGTTATGAAGGCTAGTATTATTTTACACCTCTAAAGTCTACATCTTGTGGGTGCCTAAGGTATGTGAGACTAGCAACTAATACTGCTTTTTGAACAGTTTTAGTAGCTTTCACTATGGATGCATCAGATGGTACTGACTAAAAATTCATAGCAGAAGACAAGGTTGTACCTCAGAAAGGATTCTGTTTATAATTATGAAAAGTATGTTTTCTGACCATTAATAGGTTATATCTTGTTAATTATTATGATATATAAGGTATTTTACCTGTGAAGCCATTTAGAAAATTAATGCTTAAGTCACAGAAAGGTCATTGCCATTCTGGAAGGAAACCATTTATCTCTAAATAGGCCATCCAAATATAGACTAAGAAATACACTATATATAATTACCTAGAAACAGATGGAATAAATAAGATTGATTGTAGGTATTACTCAAGCCACACTTTAGTTTCCTGCTAGAAAAAAAGTAGGATATAACTGGAAGAAACAATAATATGCATGTAAAAATGCAAGGAATATGTTAAAGTCTTAAATAGTTATGTGAGGTTCAGCTGTTACACAAGGTGAGAACTCTTCAGACCTCAGAAGTTGTGTACATCACAAGGACTTTGTCCTGAGATTCAGTGAATATTTCTGAAGACAGCTCCTACAAAGAAGAGAATGAGGACAATTTTATTTTCTCCAAACTGTGTCTTGTTTGACAGCCTAACTTCATAGTGTCTATATTTGCCACACTTACGCTTACAAGCAGATAGAATTTATGTGCTGTCTTTGAAGATATGCAAATAAATGTGTTAATGAGTATTTCCATGTGTGAGTCTTCTTTTGACCCAGGTGTATCACTGAAATGTGATGCCAAGCATGACAGAGCCCAGCACCTGTGATGGTAAAGCACATTGCTCAGTTTAACCTTAAGAGATAATTTTTTTTCTTTCAAATATTTAAGGTTTAGTTTTAAAGCTACAGAATAAAAAGTCCAGAATAGCTGTTCATCAAGTGAGTTCCAAGTCCATTTAGCAGAGGAGGAGAAAGAGAAAAAGGTGGGACCATGCCTTTAATTGAAAACCCACTGCTTAATCTCAGCCTGCCTTTGGAGTGGACAAAACAAGTCCCAGATCCATACCCACTGGCTGCAGTGCTGGCTTGGAGGAATTCATCTCTATAGGTAAGAAAGTAGTTTAGTAACTAAAATGGTGCTAAGTCCATCTGGAGAGCAGTAACCAGTGGAGTCTGCCAGGGATCAGTGCTGGGTCCAGTCCTGTTCAACATCTTTATCAATGACATTGATGACAGGACAGAGTGTCTGCTCAGCAAGTTTGCTGATGACACAAAACTGGGAGGATTGGCAGATATGCCTGAAGGCTGTGCAGCCATCCAGCAAGACTTGGACAGGTTGGAGAACTGGGCAGGGCAGAACCTAATGAGGATTAACAAGGATAAGTGTAAAGTCCTGTATCTGGGTAAAAATAACAAATGACACCAGTACAGATTGGGAGGTGATCTGCTGGAAAGCAGCCTTGTGGAAAAGGACTTGGGAGTCCTGGTGGACAATAAGTTCTCCATGGAGCAGCAATGTGCCCTTGTGTCCAGGAAGGCCAATGGTATCCTGGGGTGCATCAAGAGGAGCGTGTCCAGCAGATCGAGTGAGGTTCTCCTCCCCCTCTACTCTGCACTGGTGAGACCTCACCTGAAGTATTGTGTCCAGTTCTGGGCTCCCCAGTTCAAGAGAGACAGGGATTTGCTCAAGAGAGTCCAACGAATGATTAAGGGACTGGAACACATGCCTTATGAGGAAAGGCTGAGACATCTGGGGCTCTTTAGTCTGGAGAAGACTAGGAGGGGACTTGATAAATGTTTATAAATACATGAGGGCTAAGTGTCGTACCCTGTGATAGGACAAGGGGGAATGGTTACAAGCTAGAACACAAGAGGTTCCACCTTAATGTGAGGAAGAACTTCTTTACAGTAAGGGTCACAAAGCACTGGAACGGGCTTCCCAAGGAGTTTGTGGAGTCTCCTTCTCTGGAGGTTTTCAAAACTCTCCAGGATGCATTCCTCTGTGACCTGTGTTTGATTATACTTAGATTATGATCCTGCCTGGCAGGGGGGTTGAACTTGATGATCTCCAAGGTCCATTTCAACCCTTAATACTCTGTGATACTGTAAAAAAAAAAAAAACAACTCCTGTTGCCTGCTAACAAATAGGTTTGTTTCATGGAGATTAACAGTGAAGTTACCTCTTCGTTTCATTACCACATGAAAGGCAGACAGACAGCTTTTCACCAAGAGCAGCTTTCAAGCACAGCTGACCTCATCAAGATCTGAAGTGCTGGTGATGGCCCTACCTGAAGCCTCTGAGGGCGTGCAGCCCCAAAAGAATTGCTCAGCTCTTTTAGGAACATGGTGGAGTGTCAAGTTGTCCCAGAAGCTACCCATTCTCCATCTCAGTTATGCTGCTTGGCCATATGCAGTTTGGGTAGACAGAATAACAATAGACAGTAGATTTTCAGTAGCATACTGAAGACCCAGGACTGGGAACTTGATCATCCTAGGAGTAGTGTCTGGGAGTAGCATTAGCTCCTGGTTCCCACTCATGTGTGAACCCAGCTAGGATTGAGACCTTCAAACCCAGACGGACTGATGGAGACATAAGCCTTGTCTCTGGAGGGCAGCTTCTTTCACAGAAGCTTTCATAACTGGCATATTTAGTGCCTGATTTGGGAACATACATATTCATATAGAGAAGTATATAACCTTTGAAAGGTTGTTGCCTCCTACATTGAGCTTTCTGTCCCTGATGACATTGCTACATCGTCTTCTTGGACTGTTTTAGGAAATATTGCCCAACCTGGCCAGAGGTTTGCCATCTGTAATTGGAATGGAGTGAATCTGGACTTAACTACAGCGATGCCTCTAAAAACATCTTCAGAGAGCCCTCCCTGAAGCATGGTGGTCACTGTTATTTTGTCTTGTTTTCTTTCATAAGAGTTCTCTGCCTCCTGGCTCCTCAGCATCAGTTGGCTGAGAAAATTAGACACTCTCCCTTTCTACATGAGTAGCAGGAAATCATTTCTGCTGGCATTGCTTTCTAGGCAGAGCAAACTCATGTCAAGCTCACAGTACAGATTAAAACAAAATTTATTTATGACAGGGGAAGTTCAGGATTACCTGGCTTCTGTGTCCAGGCCCCACTCTCTCACAGCAGCTCCTTTGACTTCTACATTCTGAATTGCAATGAGCTTTCACGTCTGCTAAGCCTTGATACCCTTAGAGGAGCTCTGTGATATTAGAATATTTTGATGAATTAGAGCCTTTGTTTTTACTTCACCCCTGCCAGCCTCTGTTCTCGGAGAGCAATATCACCAACACATTCACATTTTGCAGTGCATTTGGCAGAAATAGCTAAACAACTGCTTGAGATGGGGATAGTTAAGCAGAAAGGGGCAAGGATTTATGGCACTTTGAATTCTTCCTGTCACGTTGAAATCCAGGACTAGCATACCTTGTTTGTGTGGGGGCAGGGAGGGCTGCATCTGGCCTTGCCAGCAGAAACAGAGTAGATCATGTGCACAGAACCAGTGGTGAGTGGACACCTGCACAGGCTTCTAAAATGTGACTGCTCATGTGCTGGTTGTATAGAGTCTCTTAACAACAGTTTGCAGCCTCCTTATGAGGCAAATGGGGCTTTTTTTGGAAATGATGGCTGTAGGTCAGACAAGTGGCTGTGTACCTACCACACCACTGGAGCCTAGGGCTCTGTGAAAGCAATACAGTCAGTGTTGGTGCTGCGTACTCTGAGTAACTAAGGGGGAACACCATGAACAAGCCTTACTGATGTGCCTGTAGGGGAAGCTCTCGTTAGCCAGACAGTTGATAACCATTGTGTGAAACCAGCCCTGAAACACAAACTTGCAGGTAGCAAAGGTGACTCAGGCAGGAGCAGGAAGGATGTCTAGGATCAGTGTGAACAATTTAAGTACAGTAGGAGGCAGTTAAGCTGTAAGACATTAAGACTAGGAACCATCTTTGAGATAACATACGTACTGGGCTTGGCACAGTAGCCAGGGACCAGGAGTGATGTGCTGGCACAAGCTGTGCACATGCACACATGCCAAACTGCCTCAGAGCAGGTGATGTTCAATCAGTGTTGCTGGTTGGGGTCAATCGTATAAGTCATGTTCTAGGGGATTTTTTTCTCCTTCCTGAAGGAAGATTGCAGTATAGTGGAACTTGACTACAAAATTACTTTCTGAGACCATCTGTGCTAGAAAACTTTTTAATTTATGAAAAGTAAATAAACAAACAGGCTGTGAAGGTGAGTGAAATAAAAGAATAAAAATCCTGAAGTAATATATTTGCAAAAAGTATGCTTGCCTTAGTCACCCCCTCTGTATCTCCCAGATGCCATATCCCACAGTAGGGAGCTGCAGTATTTCCATCAGTGAGACAGTGCACTTTCCCTTGAAAGCTGCTGGGTTTAATCTCGCCATCAGATGGTGTGATTCATTTCTGCAGTCCCTGTTGTACATTTCTTAATATCAGACATGAGTGAAATATCTTCAGGACTGTGAGTGAGAGGGGAGTTTACTATTTTTTCAAAGGAAAAAAAAAAAATGCTGGAAATATATATAGTGGTCTTCATCAGCTGAAAGAGTATGTGAAAACAAGACCACACTTCTGGGCTGCACGTGATGAGCCTGTCATGGTATCAACTAAGAAAGCGAGAAAGAGGCTGCTCTGAAAGAGAGCAAATTTGGTTCTGCCAAGTCCCAGGCATAGTTGAGAGCATCTGGCCCAGCATACAGCTACCTGGAAATGGCCATATCTGGTGAGTAACAGCTACAGAGGAGAGAGCCTATGGCAGCTGTAGGGTTGCTCTGTGTGAATTCATCCTCCACAGCAAAGCTTTCCTCTGCCCTTTTTTAGTGCTATAGTGGCCTCACAGATCTGTATGAATGGACAAAAGGTATATTGTAGTAGTTTAGGTTTTCTGTCCTCTTCTGTGAGAACCAGTGCATGTACATAGTCTGATTTAAATATGGTCATCTTATGCTTTGTCTCAAATCACTGTATAGGTCAAGAAGTCCTACTAAGACCTGTGTTCAGTGAAGACAGGCTGAAGTTCTTTAACTTTTTCCTCTGATTTCTTAGCCTTTGATGTCTGTGCAGGAATTATGTTAAAGCTCCTTCCTGCAACAGCTTTCCTACAATGAAGCTGCAATTCTCAGATCATCTCTTGCTTCTGAAGAAAAGGCACTGAATCCTCCTCAGATACTACAAGGCAAAGTAAAAATCTGCATGTGGTAGTCCTGACTTAGGTGTTTTCACACCTTTGCTTCCTAATGGTTGTACTCAAGCCGGTAAATCATCTTCAACACCTTTGAAATGTAAGTGTTCATAATGGTGCTATAAACTGAAAAGAATTATTTCATAGTCTAAAGCGGCCCTGCCATCTTGTTCTTCTGCATCCATGCATAATGATCACCCATTTGAGGAGAAAGAACTTTCCATGTTTGTTTTTTTTTCCCATTATTTCTCTGGTTTTCTATTACCAGTTCCTCAATTAAGAGCTTGATCCTCTTTTCTCACCCTTTTACACATTCAGTATTGCAGCAATAAAAAAAAAAAAAAAAAAAAAAAAAAAAAAAAAAAAAAAAAAAAAAAAAAAAAAAAAAACAAGAGAAAAGAAGAGGGAAGGGTAGAGAAAAAG